>BMAO01002288.1:0-43582 GCA_019973975.1 Trichonephila clavata | reverse complement strand
TGAGTATTCCTGCTAAAAAAAGTGTCCTCAGAGTGTTCTTAAAAATGATTATTCTATGTAATTTTTAAGTGGGTGGTACTTAGAAGTACCGTCAGTAGATAAAGGGTTAAAGATAAAGAAGAACTTCTCATGGACACAGTCTACAAGTTTTAAATGTTAAATTTTATGCTGTACAACATTTTACACATCATTCGTACAAATACTCGTAATTTGAATTGGGCGTTATACAGCATTTCTCAAACTGTGGAGCGCCCCCCCCTCCTAAGGAGGCGTAATTACGAGGAGGGCGCGAGCACATATTGAAAAGTCTAAAACAAGAGATTATTTAAAAAAATTACTAATTTACTGAAAGTGGACAAACTATTTTCTGACATAATGAAAAATAAAATACACATTTACACTGGTATAATATACTTATAAATATATCAAGCTACACAATGTGTTTGATAATTAAATTAACATTACTAAGAATAAGCTTAGTAATTATCAGTGTACCCATGGTCTTGTCGTATATAACATTATGTAAAATTAGTACTTAATTGATATTTGTTCGTTATAATTAATCCCTTAACTACCGATTAAAAGGTACGCCATTCGCTCCCAATGCCACTGGACACACTGTCAAGGTCCTTTTGTTGCGTTCCAAAGCCTTCGGAATAATTTTGCGGATAGAAGTGTACAGAAAAGTTCGTACTTTGGAATGACGTATATATACGTCCGGGGAAAATAACGCTTTGGTGGAGTGAGACGTTTATATACGCCGGTGGCACTTAAGAGTTTTAAGTCATATTATAGCTTTGGCATCAAAGTAAAGTATAATTGAATTCAATACAAATTGGTATTGTATGGAGGGAGAGGGGCGATGAAAATTATGATTGAAAATTGGGTCTTAAATATTGAAAGTTTGAAAAGCACTGCACTAATAAGAAAACTTTTCGCT
This sequence comes from Trichonephila clavata, assembly GCA_019973975.1. NCBI lineage: Eukaryota > Metazoa > Arthropoda > Arachnida > Araneae > Nephilidae > Trichonephila > Trichonephila clavata. The sequence goes on along the minus strand of BMAO01002288.1, from coordinate 42,642 downwards.
CAGATGATCTGAAACACGCATTATAGCTTATACATCTATTATGTGTAGGGAATCCAGAATGTCATTTTCTACGACGTGCTAATCACTGTTATCCTGCCAGACAATGTGAAAATAGCCACTATTCATCACATTTTATAATGGCATTATTCAGTTAATATGCTTACAATTAATTAGAAACATAATATCAACTCAAGCTGCTTATTCGTTGATTCATTAATGTTGCAAATATTTTATAACTTTGTAAAAGGATATTATAAATACGATACATTGATGGGAACTTTTAAAAACAAGATTTTCCTTTGGGAGTAATCACATCAGTGAAGTATCTTACAAGTGAGTTATCTTCGTCATGAAGAAATGTTTCATTCGAATCGATCAAATCTCAACGGTATATTTATCTCGCAACGATAATAAATCTTGATACTTTCGGTGAATAATGACTTATTGCGTTATTTTTCTGCTGTCCGACGTTGAAAGAGATTGTCGAGATAGGATTATATTAACTAGTTGTTCATGCTGAGGAAGATGAGTAGAATTTATATTTTGATCAAATTGGTAGAATAAAAAATCTAAGTGGAAAAAACATTGTAATAGAGCCGGGGTAGGCATTACGTCGATCGCGATTGACCGGTGGACCGCTAAGACATTCTGGGGTGACCGCCTGATGATTTTAGCAGTTAGTAATTATATACGGAAAATTCAAGATTGGCCGACAGTACGCAGACCGTCTTCTACTGATTATAACAACACAAACTAACTTTAGATGAAAATGCTTTATTTTTTAATGTATTTTGAATTGTTTCATAATAAATACATCATTTGATATAATTATATTTGTGGCTATTATTATTAAGTTTGTATCTCGCGTTTTCCTTTAAACACGGTTTTAAAAATGTTTTTTTTTAATTTAGTTCTATAGATAAGTACATATTCCGTATTTATTATTAAGTTGTAATAAATACGAAATTAAGCCTTTCCCTTATCTCACCACACCTATGACATTGGGCAGTGATGCACAGAAGAATTTTTCAAGGGGGGATGTGGTCGAAGGTCTACAATTCTAATATCATACCCCAATACGCAGCCAAACAATTTTTTTTATTATTTTGATGATTGTCGGGAACAAATACAGCAAAAAATAAATTACTGAATAAATAATTAACATTAATTAATAAAAAAATTACTAACAAAAAATACTTAATTACAATTTACATACTATATACATGGTATTATAATGAATCGGGGAAAAAATCAAGGGCTATGAGGGAGGGTCCTGACCCGTGGACCCCTCCCCCGCCCTTGTGTGCGCCACCAATACTGGGTGGACCTCAACACCTTGAAAAAATTAGAAGTAGCCCGCATTATGGAAAAGTCTGCCCACCCTTGTAATAGAGTTTCTTAAGTGTTTTTGGAACCTGTTTTATTACATGAGAAATGTACCGGAAAATACAAGTTGATGTACACTCAGGACACATAAAATAGTGTATCAAGAAGGAATCAATGAAATTTATTACACATAAAAGAGAAATTTACTTTATCCCAAAATTAATACAAAAAAATACAGCGTGTACAATTAGAGAAATACAAAGACACAAGTGGGTCTTAATCAACTTGGTTATCAATTATCAATAGGCCTAGACCTTGTTCTGAAAATGAAAGTGATGACTGTGCCTTTGTGTTCTCTTGAAAACGGTTGTTCCCGTGTATATCTTGACAAGAAAAAGATAAGAGCCATCTGCCCAGATCTGAGCCATTGCTTATGAAACTGTTGAGAGAAGATATCCCAGTAACCTGTGTACCCATGTTTATAACGATGGATCTATGATTCAGAGAGGTACATGAGCTGGTGAAGGAGTCTGTTGTAACCATTTTGCATTCTATAAGGCAATGGGAAGAGATACTACCAATTTTAATGGTGAAGTTGAGGCTATATCAGTGCTTCTCAAACTTTCAATATTTGCGACCCAATATTCAATCATAATTTTCATCGCGCCCCCTCCATACAATGACAATGTATTGAATTCATTAATAATATACTTTGACGCTAAAGATACAATACGACTTCAACCTCCAATACACTCGCCTACGTGTTAAACGGTGGCATTGGGGAACGAATCGAGTAATTTTCAATCTGCATTTAAGGGATTAATAATAAACCGAACAAATTATCGAGATAAGTGTGTTAAATTTTTGTGTATAATTTTAAATATGACAAGCCCATACATGGGGTCACTGGTAATTATTAAATTTGTTCTTAACTTAGTATTGTTAAATTAATTATAAGGGACATTGCACAGTACTGATATATTTTATAAGAGTATTATATCAGTGAAAATGTGTATTTTATTTTTATAATGTCAGAATGTATTTGCTTACTTTAAGTAAATTAATAATTTTTTAAAATTATCTTTTGTTTTCGACTTCCCAATATGCTCGCGCCCCCCTTGCAAGTTTATCACGCCCCCGTAGGGACGCGCCCCACAGTTTGAGAAACGTTGGGCTGTATGTATTGTTTTGAATCAATTAAGCGCTAGGAAGTATTTATGCTCCGGCTGTTATTTCATCTGATAGCAAAACCGCTTTTCAGGCTAACTCCAACAATAATGTTTGCACTTCCGAACGAATTTATGAATGTAGAAAGATTATCAACACTCTAATGGACTCAGTGGTCTTGCAGTAGGTTCCTGCTCATTGTGGCATCGAGGGAAATGAAAGAGCCTATTTCCTGACAAAAAAAGGAGCGACTATTCTACAAACCACTAATAACCCTATATGACTTTTAATTCTGCAAAACTCTTAATTAAATTACAATTTACGAGGCTTGTCTCCTACCTATCAAATGGAGGTAAGGGAAAAGCTTGGGAGTGTTTCACTAAAGTTTCAGTTCAAAGCTTCAGTCATTCCAGATTTTTCTCGTCCTGTAGCCATAGTGTTATTCCGCCTTTTGTCTGGGTACGATTGTTTGAATTCACATCTAAAAAGATGGAATAATTCGTCTAAAGGACACTTCAGTCTGTTCTCTTTGTGATACTGGAGAGTACATGGATAAGGACCATATTGACGAATGCACTGCATGATTGTCTTTTAACTTTATTGCTCTTAAAAATCTTGAACGAGACTAATGGACTAGGGGCCAAATGTCTGGCATTTGTACAAATAAATTACAGAGTAACTTCATTTACACATCGGAACACTTGCTGCAATTAAATTTGGTTGTAAAAAGATGTGTCATGGTATGAAGAAGCCAATTTTTGTTTGCAAGTTTAATGCCATCATCTGAAGAAAAATGTTGTCCTAGAAAATGCTTTTAAGACTGATGAATAAATTGGATAAAAAGACCCAAATCAAGACAATAGAAGGGATGTAGCAAAAATTTCCTAAGTTCAGGAATCCGATATATTTCATGTGTCATAATCCGTGAATAACCTTGCCTTATCAAGCACTCAACAAAATTCTCTCGGATAGTAAAACAAGTATTTAACATCAAGTAGCCTGATAAGGATTTTTTATGCAGAACTGGCGGAGATCGGGAAACTTCGTACAGCTAACTTTTCGGGAGCTCAGAATAGCATCCTGTGCTGTGCTATAGGAAAGATAAATTGTTTCGATATTTGTAGATAAGTCTGTCAAACTAATGACTGACTCGCCAAAGTTGAAAGTTATCACATTCTTCATTCAGAATGCTTAATCCTTCGATTTTGAAATACACAATTACAATTTTTTTTTGTATGTTTTACTATTATAACTTAGTACTGTATTTTACTGGTACAAGATATGGCGGTTTCAAGATATATTTCAGCTGTCAGCATCCCTTTAGTCCCCCTACCCAAAAGAAATGAATTATTTCTTTCCTTTTTTTCCTATAACATGATCGTCATTTTAACCATTTCGTGGGCCTAGGGAAGAGAGATTAATTCCCATCTACATGATCATACAAAATGCACCTGTGGGAAGCGTAAAATCCATTATAATATATTAGCCTTGCTATTATAATGATGCGAACCCTATTTCGCGCTTCAGTTTTGTTCTGCCATCTATTGTTTGATCGATTCAATGAAATTAGCACTTCTGTTTTGAAAGTTTTAAAACGTTTGTGTAAGATTTGTTCCCAAATGACTCCCCTTTCAATGTGACATTTGTATTCCTCAATGATTCTACTGCAGATGTGAGTGAAATAGTGTTTTTATTATTATAACACTTTATTATTTTGAAAACTTCTGTTTATTTTGTGCTGTAACGATCTAATATTCTATAATAAATAATGATTGAAATGTGAAATAGTACTATTGTATAATATAACAGTCAAGTGTGTGTAATTGCATACTATTTGGAAAAAATAGAATATTTAATTCATAAATAATACATTTCGATAATAAATAAAGAAAATATTGTTTTTATTGTAACTATATTTATTTATTTATTATACATTTTTGCACATTTTGTGCAAGTAACTGTCTAATTTATATAATAAGTAATAGGCCTAACAGAGAATGTAAAAATGATACTGCTTCATAAATAAAAACCATGTACAAGTTGTATATTTGAAAAATTAGAAAATTTAGTTACACAGTTACCTATGGCACCACTTTTTCTTTTGAACGAAGACGTATAGCATTAGCTCGTCAGCTATAGACGGATATTTCTCAAGAAAAAGGAAAGGATGTCCTGCTAGCTTCTAAGGAAAGAAATGCGTAGTTCTGAATGAACCGGTGTGAGAAATCTTATGCCACAAAGATTGTTTCCAACTATAGACGATGTAGGAAAAGTAGTAGAAAAGGACAAGAAAAGAGGACCCGCTAGTTGTGTGCAGAATGTAATGTCCCCTAGTGCATTGCAACATGCTTTTTATCTTTTCAAAGCATATAAACATCATTAAATTTAATTTTTTTATGACGATGAATGGTTCCTTTAGGCGTTTTCTTCCCACCCCTAAAATTTAAATGTAAACATAAAGTTCGGCAAAATTAAATATATTTCCTTAAATGATATTGTTTAATTGTTAATAAAACGTAAAAAACTGCGACAAATTCAAAACAGAAATAAACGGCTCACGAAAGGGTTGAATGGATGCCAAATGCGCACACATAGGCATCACATAAACTAAACGGTTTAGAAACTTTAACATGAAACACCATTTGTTGGCGACGATTTGAGCAATAAATAACTGGAATAAAATAAGGAACCTTTCTTTCACCATATATCCTTGTAAATATTCGGTTAAGGACCTTATCCACTTGAGTGATATGTTCCTATATTTAATATTTTACATTAATATGTATGAAAGAGAAAGGAATTGCAAAACATATATTCATTTGTACATTATCTGCTTACAGACTGTTCACTGCATTTTTCACTTCATGTTTCTTTGAAATTAATACCAAAACATTGCTTCTATCTAAAGAAAAATTAGAAATTTTATTTAAATAATATTATGTCATGCAGTCATAGTATTTGCGAAATATCTACTATTTGAAACAAATTTAGAACAATTCAAATTTTTAAAAAATCCATAATCATACAACTATTTTTTATTGCAGTTTAAACAAAAGATATCGGAAAATAAAGAACATACGGCTTTATCAAAAAACGTCTATTGTCATTATAATTTTGAACATTATTTACCATAAATGCAGTTTTTTAAAAATGTTAAGCTTGTTTACACAATTTAAGACAATTGTAGCACCATAACAACGCCTGAAATTTATTTTAACACGTACTAAAACCCACGATAACAGTAGCAGAATTCCGAATTATTCACATGGATCATAACTGGGGGATCGAATGTTTTTGTGATTTTCGAAAGTGGTATTTGATGGAATATCGGGTTACTATTAACAGAGCAATAAACGAACAGAATCAGAAGAAATTCGCAATGCCTGCAAATAGACTATGATTATTTGAGCGATACGAAAAGTAATGGCTCTCTTAAGAGCACATCTGATCTTAACTCTTTCTAAATAAAAGTGAAACGTGAGAATCCTCCTTTGGTTGTTTTTGCTAACAAAGAAATTCCCTAACTGGTCTCTAAGGATCCTTATTCGGGGCTTCTTGGATGCTGTTAGTCTTTTATAGCTTCCATGCATTGAATCTTTAGAGGAGTTATATTTCCTTGTGAAAAATAAATTTAAAAGTTTTCTGATTACAAAGTGAATAAGTAATAGTGGTAAGTTTGAACTTATAACTTATTTTTAGAAAAGAACAAAACGTCATTGCGTTCAACTTTATAAGCAACCTTTGTTTATTTTGCGTTAAAAAATTTTCTTTAACCCTCCCTTTTGTGCACGTAATGAAAAAAATTTTGCTAAAATTTGTTTAGTTTGAGTAATAATTTAATCAATTCTGAATGAGAGCTACATTATGTAAATATAAGGGTCACCCAAATGAAAGTGGCACCACAGTCGATTTGATAAATGGTTTAATAGTATTAATATAAATTAGTACGCAAAGGTATTACAGACGTAACAGATAGACAACACTAGTGCTTCTCAAACTTTCAATATTTGGGACTAAATATTCAATTATAATTTTTCTCGCCCCCCCCTCCATACAACAAAAATGCATTGAATTCCATTGTATTGACGCTAAAGCTACATTACGACTTAAACCTCGTAAGTGCCACAGGCGTATATAAACATCTCGCTCGGCCAAAGTGTGAATTGCCCCGGACGTATGTATACGTCTTTCCAAAGTACGATCTTTGCTATGCATTTCTATCCATAAAACTGCTCCACAGGCTTGAGAATGCAATAAAAGGCATTGACAGTGTTTGCAAAGAATTTACTTATTTCAGAGTATTTACTTATTTATTCTATTTATTCAGCCCCCCCCCCCTCATACACACCATATTGGTGTGCCTACGTTGAAAACGGTGACATTGGGAGGAGGGACCAAATCGCGTAACATTTAACCCACAGTTAAGAGATTAATTATAAACCGAACAACTTCTCAAGATAAGTGTTAATTATTGTACATAATTTTATATATGACAAGCCCCCCATAAGTCACTAGTAGTTAGTTAACTTGTCCTTAACTTAGTATTGGTTAATTAATTATAAAGTACTGTGCATACTCATACATGTATTAGTGTATTATATCAGTGTAAATGTGTATTTTTTTTATGTCAGAATGTATTTTGTTTGTTTACTTTCTGTAAATTAATAGTTTTTTAAATAATCTTTTGTTTTCGACTTTTCAATATGCTCGCGTCCCCCTCGTAGAATTATAAAGTCACCATAGTGGAGCATGCCCGCAGTTTGAGAAACGCTGGGCTAGACAAACACATCGTTTTGTGCTGAAACAAATGTCCCAGCAGTCCAAGAGAAGATGCATACCCTGGTGAGGAAGCTTCTAGGTAGGTTGTGGAACCAATTTTCAACAATAGCTTGGACATCAATATCATCGGCAAATCGACGTCTCTTCATAACTTTCTTGAGTGGACCAAAGATGGGATAGTCTCACGGCAAGAGGTCCGGGCTGTAAGAGGGATGTTTGAGAACCTCTCAACGGAACTGCCGTAACAATGCTTGGCACGCCACAACCATGTGAGGTCATGAGACATTTCTCGAGTGGTGATACGCCGATTAATTCTCAAGAGACGGTCCATATCAGCAACTGCTTCCTTGGTAATAACCACATTCACTTGACCAGGCCGTGGCCTGTCGTCAGTACTGTTTCTTCCACTACGAAAATCTCTACACCATCGAAATACTCATATACAACTCATACACTCCGTGCCCTACACACATACACGTGCTCCATCCCCCTTTGGCATTCCACACAATAAATTTCGCTTGCATTCACATTGACCACTGTTAAAAAATTTTTAACAGCGCGTTGACACCGTTTGGAGATCCATGATACTAACGATGCTTTTTAAAGTGCTCCCCCGCATTTGGTGTGATCTGACGATATCGTATGCACTCTCTATTGGTACCTGCCCAGTCATCTTTCTTTTCACATGGTGGAGTTATTACAGCAATGTCACTTTCATTTGGGCGATCCTTTACTTGTATTGATGAGGTTCGAGACGAGTGGACAGAGCGTTCAAACTGCGATTGTACTAGTGAGTGGCTATTTATTAATATCGCTCTTCAAAGCAACACGAGAGCTATTGGCGATGGAACTCGTAATTCTTAGCCACGGTCAAGTGACAAAAACGACCCTTCAGCTGGTATCTCCTCATCAACTACCTTACCACACCAATGGGAGGATTTTGAACCACGACAGATGTAACATGCATCAGCCTCTCTCTACAAGGAGGATCTTTAGGCTAGGCTGCCGCCGCCCAACTTCCGATTCCACAAGCCATTAACTCACGAGAAAGAATTTTAGACTGGAAAGCTGATTTTGCTGCTAAATAGCAGCTTAAAATTGAGAAATCAATTATTATATAGACCCTTAACTGCTATATTTTGCTCAATAGATTGACAAAGTGCACTAATAACAAAACAGTCTTATAATTTTGAGCAATATTTATATTTTCGAAGGCCATGAAGTAAAAAAAAACGCAATGGAATAAAATTGTTATTTTAATATTTTATTTCTTTATTTTATATTCATTTATTTATCTCGGTTTTACTCATTTTTACTTCAAATTTAATACTTAGAAACACATAAATTAATATTTTTCCTAACATCTCCGCAATTCAAAAAATTTTGATTTTTGCAAAATTATGATTATATTTTTTAAAAACTTAGTTAAAAAATGATTAAATATAAATTTATGTTTAATGCCCTGAACTCATTTTTATGCAATAATATTAAATAAAGTTTACATTTTGTGTGTGACGAATGAAATGCATCTATAAATTTACATTACTTAAGTTGGGTCAAGTATTTGTAAATGCGCAGAAAAAAACAAATTGAAAATCATTTACAATTTTTTTAAAAAAAATTGCTATCGATTATTATTTGTTTGCAAAATTTCTTGAATAAAGTACATTAAAAAGTTATAGAATTAAACTTCAATTCATTCTTTATGAGAAACTAAATGTAATGCTCATACAAAAATATGCTCAATAAGGAATATTTCTAATTGAAGTTTAAATATTAAGATAATCCAAAAAAGGCTAAAAATCTTTAAAACAGCTTATTTCTTTTTTAAAAAAAGCATACAATAAAGTTCTATTTATAGTTTCTCCAAGCAAAAAAAAAATCTTTTGGTTTTAAAAACTGTGAATAGAGGCAAATCATAATTATATCTAATTTAATTTATATTATATTATTCTCGTATTTATTCGTAAGTATTTCTTTGACTTTGACATTAAAACTCGTAATTAGCAGCTAGAGCTTCAGTTGGAAAAAAATTTGATTCAAAAGTATATAATTACGAAAGTAATTAGCATTTTTAACTTACTAATTTCAGTCTTTCCGGTTTTAATCATCGAAAAAAAGGAAGCGATTAAAAATAATCGATGTTGAAAGCGAATGATAATTTTGATAAATGAATTACTTTTTGTTGACTAATTAAAATAAATAAATCTAATTCAGAACTCTGATGAGGAAATCGTAGATGAATCAGAAAAATATTAGCTTTTTTCATATCCTGTTCATCCAAAACGATTAATAATAATTTCTTATAAGAGATATGGATTCAAAACTCTCATTAATGCCGATTAGTCACTATCTTCACAAAGAAATGGCAATTTACTTTTGAGTTTTAATTAAATACTTTTGCGATTAGGAATTATAATTTGTTCCGGAAAATTATTTCAATCTTTTTTTTTTTTCTTATCTTCCCCATTGAGTTAATAGTTTTTTTTTCTATTATGCACTTCAGATAACAATTAAATTGGTTCCTTTCCTTCAAGTATATACTGTTCCATTTTAAATGTCAAAGACCTAGTGAGAAAAAACCAGTTGATTCATTTAATTTTTTTAGAGAATAAGAACCTACGTATCTAAAAAAATATTTGAGGAAAAAAATAATGAAGCATAAACTTTTGTCGAATGAATAGATGTTATTATTTAGATGAATATGTGTGAATGAATAACTGAATAGTTTAATATATTCTGATAAAAAATATGTTTTCTTATACCTTTATTTGCATGTAAGTGCTACAATAATCAGTTTTTTAATAGTATGAAAAGTTAAGTTTTTTTTAATGTAAATGGGAGGAATTTAAAAGAATATAGAACGCATGGAAGGAAATCCTTTGAAAGTTATTGGGTGTAGGAAAAGTTCAGTCTTTTTTAACACGCTTTTATAAGCTTCACTCGTATGTAACGGAATCTTTGAACTCAATTTTTACCAACTTTAAAAGGTTGGATTCATTCGAAATTTTGCTCACTTGTCAAGGACCGATGACAATATAATAATTTAATAATTTTGTTCCATTGTCCTGATCAGGACTAACGATTTCCCATTTCCAGATTTAGTGACTAATTCCAGATCAAATTTCCAGATTTGGGGACTACCAAAACAGCTGAGAATTGTTATTCCGAGATCTCTCTCTCTCTCTTTCTCCGGATTAAATAATTTCTCACAAACTCTTCGATTCAAAACGTGTACTTTTATGTTTAATACTGATGCATGTTTTAGAAAGAATATTGAGCTATTTTTTTAGTGAAAAATATCATTGACTTAACAATTTCTTCCGCATGAAATATTTTAAACTTAGCTCTTCCAGATTTCCTACAGTTGGCTAATCCTACATTTTGCAAACCAGTTCGTATCGACGCAATGATAAGATGCCAATAGGTATTCCATATTTTAAAAAATGACGCATTTAAGATTAATTCATCAATGAATAAATGATAGTTTAAAAAACCAAAAATGTTTGCTTTTATTGTAGATTGAACTAAAAATAAAAAATAAATTATAGTTAAAACATTTTTTTTTAAAAAAACACGCTTTTATGGTTAATGGAACTAAAAAGTAAAAAAAAAATATTTTTTAATCTAAGAATAAAATGATTTAAGAGAAAATTAATGTCATTGTGGTAATGACACAGCGTGGGGTGTTTTGTAATACATTTTTACATTATCTCTGTATTTCGGAACAGAACTAGTAAGAAATTATAATAATTGATTTTGAGCACCCCACGCTTTTATCACAATGACATTAGTTTTCTCGTTAATTATTTTATTCTTAGAATAAGAATCATTTTTTACTTTTTATTTCGACTAACTATAAAGCACGTTTTTTTAAAATTATAATTAATTTTTTTTCCTGAAGAAGAAATAAAACATTTTCTCATTTTTATTTTAAATACTTTATTTAAAAGATAATCTAAAATATAATGCTTTTTGTTAGTTACAAATGTCTGCCAGCGTTTTGGCAGGTTATATAATCCGCTGGAAAAAAAGTTTGCTGTTTTGGAGGCAAAGAAACTGCCATTGGGCACCCTCATAATTTAAGTATTCAATTTCACCTAGAAAGTCTTACTGCGACCTTAATAGATGATAGTCATATGGCGTAATATGAGGAGTATATGCTGGCTGAAGTAAAGTTCCCTAATACAACTCTGCAATTTTTTATGCGGTGTTCCTTGTTACGTGTAGTCTAGCGTTTATCGTGATGAAAAATCAAACCCTTTCTGTTGGCCAGAAATGAACTTTTATATTGAATTCTTTATTCAAAGTATCAAGTTATGAACACTAACGACCATTTCATTTTCTTTCAGCTTTTCATAGTGCACTATACCCTTGCTATCTCATCAACAACACAACATAACCTTCTTCTGATGCACTCCAGTTTTGGATGTGGATGATGGTTTCTCCCCATTGTAAGCATATGCTTTTTTCTAACCACGTCTCCACTTTTAATCTCCAGTCACTAAGTGGTCCATAAACTGTTCCTTTTCTGACGAGCGAGATTGGTAGAAAATATCGAAATTCTGTCCATTAAGTTTTTTTAGCTTATTTCGTGTGTCTTCCAAACAGAAAATGTGGACACGAAAAATTCAAAGCAGTAGTTGGATGAATCCAAAACTTGAATCCCAATTCTGTGAAAGGTAACTAGGGATTTGTTCTGATCATTTTGTGTGTCACTTCGTCACTGACATCTGGTTCCATCTTTCAAAGAAAAATAACCCAAACGAAATTTCACAAGCCATCTTTGGCATGTTTGAGCTGTTACTGTTTCCACTTCATACACGTCACACAATTTTCTTTTTACCTCCATCGTGTTGTTTCTTTTTTGGAATTCAAACAATATATAACATCTTAAGTGTGCTTTTTCTTCACTCATGTTGACAGTTTTACAAATTTAAGAAAATTAACTAAAATCTAAAAAATGTGTATAAATCACCAATAGTATACTAATCTACATGTTTAAACCCGTTTCAGGGGGATGAAAATTCTTGCTAATGATCGAAAAGACGTTTCAGTGCATGTAATCAAAAACGACAGAACTTTCCCTTATGCCCTATATTTTAGGCAGACTGCCAAATATATACAGGTTTCAGAACTCATAGCTTTAAAGAATCTTTTTTTTTTATTTTAATATATTTTTTAATTTATATATAGAAAAATATAAACTATAATTGGGGTTATATATTTCTACTATGAATGTTATTTACATTTTAGACCAACGATACTCAACCTGCGGCCCACCTGGCCTTTTTAAGTGGCCTGGTCATGGTCCATTGCTCTAAGAAATTCATTTATTTATGAAAATTTGTTGAGTAATTCTTTGTTAAAAAAAAGTAATATATCAATTTTGCTTTTTTCTGTCAATGTCGTATGGGTGCGAATTCATATTTTTTTCTGATTAGTGATAACACACAACAGTGGGGTAGCGACCATTTTATGAGCGGAACTAATTTTTAACTATCTTTCATATCTTGCAAGCGAAAAATATTCGAAGAAAGTAGATTGTTTCAAGACGATTGGGAAGCTGACTATTTTGTAGTGAAAAACAAGCATGATTCAGTAATTGTTTGATTTGTCTCACGAAAGTGTATTTAAAAAATACCAATAAACAGGACACGTTCAATGACACTTAATATGACCTTTTAAAGTGGTTAAAAGTTGAGTTCAAAGATTCCGCTACATACAAGTGAAGCTTATAAAAGAGGGTGTTATAAAAACTTAGAACTCCAAATTTTTGATGCTCATTCAACTCAAACTTCCTCACAAAAAAATACAGTATCCAGGGTGTGATTTGCAACTGCAAAATTCATGAATCATTCGCAAAGAAAACTATTCAAAATTAAAACATAACAGATCAATTTTGTATGCCTTTTAGAGCTGTATTATCTTGAAATGCACATTATAAAAACTCCACAAAACTGTTCTTTCATTTAAAACATGTAATGCTCCCATGTTGTGAAAGATTAAGTAATGCAGCCTTTGATGGTTACAGGAACAAGAATTTTTAATGTTCATGAAGTTCCACAACAGAAGGAGATACACACACACACAAAATACATAGTGTAGGAATGAGACATAAAAGGAGGGAAAGGCTTTCCCTGACTCCACGTGTACCCATCGCTCGGGGACCATCCGGCAGAGCAAGATCTCTGGAAAAACGTTCTTTTTCCCCAAGAACAAGTAGCGCCACCTGGTTGTCGTTATTTGTCAAGGGAAGGCAGAGTTTAAATGTAACTGTTACTTCTCTACCGCCGAAGACCGTCTCGGGAGGTGGTGTACAATCAGACAATATGGCATTCTCTCCAGCAGTTCCTCTAGGAATCAATGATTGTTTGCGAGGCCTTCCTCTTCTCCTGAGAGGTACTACAGGAGACTGGGTTTGTGTGACATTCAGAAAAGGTGTTAAAGCTGATGCATGATAGACACCTAAAGGTTCGTCAGATTTGTCACAACTAGCTACTACAAATGTGGTGGAGGATCTCTGGGATAGCACAATATAAGGCCCGTCTCTCCTGGGCATCAGTTTGGCACTCCTGTTTTGACTCGCTTTACTTAATGGGTGCAGTTGTACCCATACTAGATCATTAACCTTATAGTCAGGACTTGGTCTACGTGATTTGTCAGCAGATGTTTTTTGACGATCTTGACTCTTCTCAATATTTTCTTTAATTTGTAACATATATCCTTCAAAGCGTTTTAAATAGGGTGTAAAATCAGGTACAAAATTATCGTTATGAATGACAGATGGTAGATCAGTATTTACTTGGTCTAAAGTTCGTAATTCTCTGGTGAAGGTTAGGTATGCTGCCGTGTGATCTGTGGACTCACATTTTGCAGTATTCAATGCGAACCAAATAGCTGGTAGCTTTTCAATCCATAATGTATGGTTGTTACCTACCATCATTGCCAAGCGAGGTTTCAAGTCGCGATTTTTTCTTTCTACTGGATTTGCCTGTGGGTGATATACGGGAATGAGACTTTGATTGATATCCAAGACATAACATAACTGCTGCATTACCGCACTTACAAATTGAGTCACATTGTCACATATTAGTCGACAGGGCACGCCGTACCTTAGGAAGACTTCATTTAGAAGTGTTACAGCACATTCTTTAGCAGTAGCTTGCTTTAATGGAAATAACTCTACCCATTTTGTGGTGTAATCTTCCACGATGAATATCAACTTCATACCTTCTCTCGTTTCTGGTAAAGGACCAAAAAGATCAATAGCTATGCTCTCGAATCGTTGAGCTGGAACAGGGGTCTGCAGAAGACGAGCAGGTTTCTGATTTGTGGCTTTATATCTAATGCACTCTGAACAGCTCTTCACATAATCGGCAATAAATTTCCTCATACCAGTCCAATAATATTTTGAAGAAATTCTAGAAAAGGTACCATCAGCACCGTAATGTCCAGCGGTGGGAGCATCGTGGTGCAATTTTAATATCTTCTCTCTTGTGAGTAGGGACAACTAGTTGAGCTTCATCGACTTCAACATGAGGTGAGTACCGATATAGTACTCCCTGATTCATCACGTACCCTCTCCCAGTCCAATTGGCAAAGTCAACTCCCTTGTTGGGGTTTTCAAAGCAATCAATTATCTTTTCTAACTCCAGGATCCCTCAATTGTTCTGTTCTTAGTTCATTAGCTGTTCTTGTCGGGAAATCAATAATTATAGTTTTTATTTCACAAATTTCTTCGTCCTTAAACGCTGGCCTAGAAAGCATATCTGCAATAACATTGCATCTTCCGGGAAAATAATCAATCTTCAGATTGTAAGATTGTATTTTGAAGTGCCCAACGGGCTAATCTTCCGGTTGGAGATGTTAAGCTCATCAGCACTTAATGGTTGGTGGTCGGATGCCACTGTAATTTCTGCACCTTCAATATACCCTCTAAATTTGTTAAGGGCCCAGACTACAGCCAAAGCTTCTCGTTCTGTTGTCGAGTAATTCTTCTCAGCAGAGCTTATATATTCTATTGGCTGTTCATCGGCGGGACTTTCTCCTTCTCCTTGTAGCAGAACTGCACCTAGGGCGTAACTACTTGCATCCGTCCGGATGATAAAAGGCTTTTTAGGATCAACTTGCTTCAGTATATTGGCGGGGTTATTAAACATTGCTTGAGGGTCTAGAAAGCTTGTTGCTCATTTCCCTCCATTTCCAAGCAGTACTTTTCTTTGTCAAGTTGCTAAGGCGTTTAGCAATATCTGAAAAATTCGGAATGAATTTTCTATACCATGAGCAGGTCTGTAAAAATGATTGTAGCTGCTTTAGATTTCTCGGAGAAGGAATGTTTTGTATCGCTGAAATTTTATCTTGATCCACCTCTATTCCCTTAGGAGTTATCCATAATCCAAGGTATTTTACACGAGAGCAAACAAACTTACATTTTTCTCTGTTAGCACATAATTTAAATTTTTTAAGTCTGTCGAAGACCCTTCTTAAGTCCTTAATATGTTGTTCAAACGTTTCAGACAACACAACGATATCGTCTAAATACACCAGAATATTTACATTTGGCAATCCATTACGAAATTGGTCCATAAGACGCTGAAAGGTAGCTGAGGCATTGCGAAGTCCAAATGGCATTCTTTTGTACCTAAATGTAGAAAAGAGCAAACGAACGCAGTCTTGTCCTGGTCCGCTGGATTAACCTCTACTTGATGATAACCGGATTTTAAGTCAAGGGTAGACATAAAAGCAGAAGATTTTGCATCATGTAAAAGAGCATCCATAAGGGGCAGGGGATATTTGTCAAGTATAGTAATCGCATTTAATTTGCGATAATCTATGCACAACCTAACAGATCCATTAGACTTGGGCACTAAAACACTGGAGCTGCGTATGGGGACTCGCATTCTTCTATAATATTATTAGCCAAAAGTTTATCAATTTCTTTCCTTAAGAGTTCTTTTCTGTTTGGAGATAATCTATAAAGGTGCAGTTGAAGCTGGTTGGGTGGTCACCTGTGTTTATAAAGTGTTTCACGAATGGAGTTGGTTCTCTCCCGGGTCTGAAAACATCTTTACTTTCATTAAGTAGCCACATCAAATAATTTCTTTCTTCTACATTCAGGGTCTGTCCTTCTTCTTCTCGCAAATGGAGATAATCAATCTCAGTTTCATCAACAGGTTTGATTTGTAATGGAACATCACTAAGAATTGAATTTGTGGGACAGGAACTACTATTTACTTTGGCAGTTCTGTCATCTACAGGCAAAGGAACATCTTTTGAGAAAGGTATCTTGAAGCTTGGTTTGTTACCAAAATACCAAAAATTATTACGCATGTCCATTACGATTCCTGATATCCTTAAAAAGTCAACACCTAGAAGGGTGCGGTTACCCTTTGCATTTGGCAAAAAAATGAAATCGGTTTGGAAAGTTCGTCCACCTATGGTGATTGGCACTTTAGCTTTTTGAACAAGGGATGTGGATTGCTGACCATCAGCTAAATACATAAAAAGGTGAAACTCTGTGAATTTTTGTCCACGATTCTTTAAAAAGTTAAACATTAATTCTCCCCCTAACTGACTGGCTGGCTCCTGTATCAGCACAAACTGTGCCTGTAGCTTCATAAACTTTAATGTCAAGTAGAGCTACTGGAGTGGTAAGACAAGTGCACATCTGTATGGCATTGATAGAGGCAGTCTCTTTTTTTGTAAGCATTTTGGACATTTTGATTTAATAAATCCAGGGTTGCCACAACCATAACAAGAAATAGGTGGGTGACAACCAGTGTTAATATTTCGTGCTGGGATGTAGCTAGAGTTAACAGAAGTACTGTTGTGGTTACCGGAAACATTCTTTTCAACTTTGAATAAATTAGACTTTCTAAACTCCGGATTGCCTGTGTTTCTAGGAACCGAGGTTTATTTAGCTCTGGTGGTTTGGGGAGTTTTGTTAGTTTTTGAGAAGGAAGTTTAACATTTTCATACGAGTCCAGCTTTTCAGCTAACACGACTGGATCATTAAGTTTTTCCCAACTGTCAAGGAAATGATTCTTATACTCGGGACTACATTTTTCTTAAATTTGATCTGCAATGAGGAGATCTTTCAACGAGTCAAAAGAGTTGACTTCTAATTCCTTTAGCCAACCTTCAAAGAAGGTTCTGAGCTCAAAAAAGAAATCTTTCCACGTGGAATGATCCTGTTTCTGATGTCTACTGAAGAGAACTCTGAAACGGTCAGCTGTCAGTTTGAACCTTTGTAATAAAATATTGCGAATGTGGGCATAATTTTTAAACATCTCTTCTGGTTATCTTGCAATTAATCTGCCAATATCACTTGGAAGGACTCCAATTAAGTGAGATACCCAAAAATCCGCAGGTACATTTAAAAGCTTCATTTGTCTTTCAAACACTGTTAAGAACAATGACATGTCATCTTTATCAGGAATAAATGTGGGTAATACTGTTTTCAGGTAGAGCCTCATGGGGCTAGAATCCATTTGAGAGGCATTACCTAAGGACGGTAGAGGATTTTTTGCTTGTAATTTAAGCTTTTCAAGCTCAAATGCTCTCTGCTCAGCTAGACACTTGTCTTCCCGTTATATTTTCTTTATGGCTTCATATTCAAGCGCTTTACGTTCATCAAAATGTTATCCAGCATTTCTTTCACAAACTGCTCATTATCCTTAAAGAATGAGCATGAAGTGATTTTCTCACGAAAATCGATGATTTTATCATCTGAAGTTACATCAACTCGTAGCTCAATTCCTAAATTATAGAGGTCTATCTTTTTTTCCTTTGAGAGGAAAGCCATATATATCTCTTAAATAAAACTAAATTCAGGTTTTTTTATGTATACTGGAAGTTGTAAATTAAGTTAGTTATCCCAATAAGCAATTATTACATATTAGCTACTCATTAACAACTGCCTTCCCTGTAGGGGAAAAAACATAAATAAGAGAAACATTTCATAACATATAAAAAGATCCCGTGAAAATCTAAATATATTTCCACAAACTCAGCTGTGTATCAAAATATAAAGTTAATTATGAGACACAATAGCACATTGAAAAAACTGTCACTACATGTTATGCTATGCTAAAAATATATATACTTATTACATGAAAAACATTTAAAGGCTAAATATACCACACTGTGAATCTTAATTAGGAATATGAAATTCTCAAAGTACCTAATATATATATATACACTTTAAATAATGACATTTGTAAATACTTAATTGATTGTGAAAATCTTTATAATGATCATTCATTTAGATCCAAAATATACCATAATACCTTCAAACACTTAAAATATGCTTATTATTCTATCAGCAAAAAAATAATAATCAAAATAAAAAAAATCAATAGAACTCAGTCATAATGAACATTTTGCAAACAACATTGAACTGTCTACTCCCTATTTTATTTATTTGCTTATTCAGCACATATCACATTTTCTGGATGAATCATAGTTTAAAACTAACACAAGCACAGAAAAAGGAAGTGGATACTCCCATATACTTCTTTTCTTTTTAATATTTGAACCTTTTTTTAAAAAAATTATTCGACTTACAATAATTATAACCAAGAATTTCATCGTTTACTCAATATAGCAATTGTTTGTAGCAAATTATTAGATAGCAATTATTTTAAAACACACATATATTTATGAATATTGTTAAACAAGTTGCTTCTGTTGAAAGCAGAAATGATCTTTCACAATTTAAATTAAAAGGTTATTTTCAACAGCAGATTGAAATAAGAATAAACAAGAATATTAAATTATTTGAAACAAAATATATATATTAATATTTTAAGAAACATACACAATCACATTCTTCAATATTATTTACAAAAGATTTGTTGCATCTAGTCACAGATTTAATATTTTTCGTTTTCTTCAACCACACAATCTCTGAAAGAGATTTTTTCTTTAAAAGAACAGATTATATATATATATATATATTATATATATATATATATATATATATGTTGCAAGCCCCATTCGTGCATTTTAAATGACATAAGATGAATTCGCATAAGATATTTTCACTTTTTATTCAACACACTTTCGATGATTTTTTCCTCTTGGCACACACATAACACTTTCACTTTTTCCAATAAAATCGTGAAAGGCCGGTAAAAGAAAATACGTTGGGCAGCCATTGTAATGCTCCCATGTTGTGAAAGATTAAGTAATGCAGCCTTTGATGGTTACAGGAACAAGATATTTTTAATGTTCATGAAGTTCCACAACACAAGGATATACACACACACACAAAATACATAGAGTAGGAATGAGACATAAAAGGAGGGAAAGGCTTTCCCTGACTTCACGTGTACCCATCGCTCGGGGACCATCCGGCAGCACAAGATCTCAGGAAAAAACGTTCTCTTTTTCCCCAAGAACAAGTAGCGCCACCTGGCTGTCGTTATTTGTCAAGGGAAGGCAGAGTTTAAATGTAACTGTTACAAACATTAATATGAAGTTGGTGCTTTTTTTAGGTTGTTTTTGAAGTTTATATAGTTTCTCTTTTTTCTTCTTCGACTAAATATTGATAAAAACTTGTCTTAATTTACATGAGTAGTTTTCAAACTGTGTTCCATGGAACCTTGGAATTCCACGAGATATATCCAGGGATTTCACTAGTCACAGTAAGAAATGGAATAGAAAATCATAAATGTGTATTCAAAATGGATTCGCGTTCTTTATATAGTTTGTTTAACCAGAAGTATCTAAAGCTCATTCCAGTCTTTTAAAACAGAAAATTTTATTGAAACATAATATCTTTATCTTGTAATACTTCTTAAAGATTTATTGACAAAATAAAAGAATGTCAAAACGGTTTTTTTTTCTTTTATATGTACCTTTTTTTCGTTATACATACATTGTGAATATTCTATTGTCTATTATACCGGGGATCCACAAAATAATGTTATACTCGTTAGTACGATGTTTTAAAAAATTGAACAGTTTTATATTGGAAAATTGACTGCTTGCATATAATTTCAAAAGACATAGACTTTGACAACTTCTGTAAAAAAATGCAATAATATATTTTAGTTACTAAATATAATGCATGGTTAAGTGACACTTGGATCACAAATTAATATTGTTATAATCAACAAATTATATTAAAATTTTCTAATGACAAATACATACCTTTTTGATATAGTCCTTACATAAAGTATCTATATATATATATATAATATATAAAACATTGTGATTTACTTTAAATATTATATTAAGGTTACACAGTACCCAACAAATTTCATAATTACCTTTTTATTTTAAATTTTTTGTGGCTCATATCATTCAAAAGCTTGCCACCAAATTTTAGATCTGTTAACAAATTAGTTTTTAAAATATTTGAAATTTTCTGAGAGCTATGGTTTTGGTTTCGATTTCATTTTAAAGCATTTCTTTCACTCTTAAATTGAATTCCTTAAAAATATTTCTGTGCATAATCAACTCCTTTAGAGTGAAATGTTTATTAATTCCAATTTTCATTACTAAAATGATTTCTACTTAATTAATTTTTGAGTTTTTTGATTTCTCATAATTAACTAATTAAAAATGATTTCAATGCAAATTTTTATTTTAAAAACAATTTATATAACTTAGAAGCTTAATCATTAATTTTTTCTTGTTGAGAAAATATCATGACCGAAATATTCCGAAGTTGCTGTGGAAACAATATTTCGAAGAGAAGGAATTACTAGTGAAAATGACGTGTGTGTGTGCATCTAAAAATCAGTCCAAACTCTCATACTGTAGTTAGACTTCCGAATACAAGTATTCTGAATTCAAGTGTTGCAGATATAACTGAATATTTCCTTGTGTACCAAACTACATTATACTAAACATATTGTAATTGTATATTTTAGTATTTTAAAGTTGTACATCCAAGTGCTAAAACTTCCCAAACTGCCCGAATTAGAAACGAAACAACATTAAATTTTATGAACAAACCTGTCTATTTTTAGCTTAAGTTAATATCATTATTATTTTGTCCATAAATGCATTGTATTTCAAATATTTTTCGATAAAATATTAGGTTAAAATTAAGCGGAATAACCTGTCGTCGTAATAAATGCTATTAATATTATGCAAAAATATATTTCAATTTTAAAAAAAATATTTTCATTTCTATTTATTTAAAATAGTGTTTTAATGTAGAACATACATTGAAAAATAACATATTAAAATATTAGAGCTTTACGAGCATTATAAGTTTTTGGTTTACGCCTTTACAAACTTTAAATACGTTTTTCTCAGACTTTCTATTTTGAAGGTATAAGTGTTTTTTAATACCTAAGACTTTTTTTCTGTTCATCATAGAGCCATGAAATGTTTTGTTATGTACCCCCAAACGTATGTTCTATAAAAGCTAGTATGGATTCAGGGCTGAAGTCACTAGTTATTTTTTTAAAAATTCTGAAGTCACTATTTTAAAAAATTTGTGGTTTTTTTTCATGTTTTCCTAAAAAAATAACTATTAAAAATCCACAATGGAATAGATTTTCAAATCCATACTAATCGCAATAATATAAGAAAAATAAATAACCTAAATTGATTAAAAAATTTTAAACAGCATTTTATAAGTTTCAAAAAACTTCAAGTATGCTTAAGTTTTTAAAATTGTAAAACAATTACTGGGGTCAAAAACTGACTTTTTACTTCCAGAATCAACTTAATAATACAATCTGAATATAAAACATGAACTATTTTTAGTGTAACTGCTTCCAAAAAATTTTTTTTTTGAAAAATGGTACTGTGTAGCCTTAAAACATATTCTTCTACCTGTAGAAGGAGATTCTCCAAAAACACCTGACAGTTTTATGGGTTCAACGAGTAAAAAAAATTGATTTACATTTACTAGCACTAGCACCTTTATACAGGTCTTATTCAAATTAAATTAAAAAAAAACGTAAATAGTTAGTACTTAACATGATACAAAATTCGATAATTTACTGGGGGAAAAATTCCGCCCCTGGGAAACAGAATAACCTAAGTTTTCCATTAGATATTTATTTGAAAAAGTAGGAGGAGTTCTTTTCCTGCCAAACTTCAGCTTAGGTCTTCGGTCGATACCAGACGGTAATATCAATACATCGAACATGTCGTCGAATAGAAAAACACGACTTTTTTTCTTTTCGGAACCAAAAGAGAATAAAAAAAAATGCTTTGCGTATTGTATTTTAGTCTACAGCAAATAGACCGCTCGAAATTTAAATTATGCATGAAGGAATCAAAAATGAGATTCAGGTGTTTAGAGCATCTGTTCTCTAGTTACAAATAGTTTGGAATATCTGAAAAACCTTTTATTTATTATTTTTGAAAATAAAACGAATGTTTCAAATTTAATTAGAATATTGAAACTAATTGAGTTTCAGCCTGTCACCAACCCAATGTATTTTATTTTCAAGATTGCAAGACTTATGACCGGCATATTTTATATCTAATCAAAATTTCTTTCGTCAGTTCTCTTCATCAAAATTCAAAGGTTGAAACAACACTGATTAATAAAATACAATAACAATAAATTTTAATTTTAAAAAACTAAAGAACACGCCTTTATACTGAATCGAACTAAAAAGTAAAAAAATAATTCTTAATATAAGAATAAAATGATGAACGAGAAAATTAATGTCATTGGGGTAAAAGCGTGGGGTGTTCTATAAATATATCAATTGTTATAGTTTCTAACTTCTTTCAATTCCGAAATTGCACCCCACGCTTTTACCCCAATGACATTCATTTTCTCGTTCATCATTTTATTCTTATATTAAGAATTATTTTTTTACTTTTTAGTTCGATTCAGTATAAAAGCGTGTTCTTTAGTTTTTTTAAAATTATAATTTATTTTTCATTTTTTAGTTCGCTCTACAATAAAAGCGTGTTTTTTAGTTTTTAAAACTGTCATTAATTCATTGTTGAATTTATCCTTGAGTTTGATATTTTGAGCCTGAATTACGTGGCTGCTGGAATAAGTCTTTCTCTTCAAAGGATTTTAATTAAAGGGCCTAAAGTGTATTTATTCTCTCTGTTTACGGGGCCTCGGGACTAAAGAACAGGGCAAACAAATAAAATGAGTGGTAAGAAAAAAAAAGTTCGAATTAAAAAAAATTTTAATGTACCATGTTTTTATAACGGACTAAAAAGTATAAAATTCCTCTCTCCTTTTCGTTTTTTTTTCTTCTTTTTCACATTTTCATGTATTGTTATTCACTTCTGAGATTGGTCCAAATTTCAAGACTCTAGCTCATCGGAAAGTCACACAGTTTAAAATCAATTACAGAATTCCACCCGGAAAGACATTAAAAAAAGGGAGTTAATAAAAATATAATTTAAAAAAACTAAAGAACACGCTTTTATACTGAATCGAACTAAAAAGTAAAAAAATAATTCTTAATATAAGAATAAAATGATGAACGAGAAAATTAATGTCATTGAGGTAAAAGCGTGGGGTGGTCTATAAATATATCAATTGTTATAGTTTCTAACTTCTTTCAATTCCGAAATTGCACCCCACGCTTTTACCCCAATGATATTCATTTTCTCGTTCATCATTTTATTCTTATATTAAGAATTATTTTTTTACTTTTTAGTTCGATTCAGTATAAAAATGTGTTCTTTAGTTTTTTAAAATTATATTTTATTTTTCATTTTTTAGTTCGATCAACAATAAAAGAGTGTTTTTTAGTTTTTTAAACTGTCATTTTTTCATTGTTGAATTTATCCTTGAGTTTGATATTTGGAGCCAGAATTACGTGGCTGCTGGAATAAGTCTTGCTCTTCAATGGATTTTAATTAAAGTGTCTGAAGTGTATTTATTCTCTGTGTTTACGGGGCCTCGGGTAAGTTCTGTATCGTTATATTAGATTCCGTCTCAAAAGTACAGGTCAAACAAATAAAATGTGTGGTAAGATGAAAAAAGTTGGAATTTAAAAAAAATTAATGTACCACATGTTTTTATAACGGACTAAAAATTATAAAATTCCTCCTTTTCGTTTTTTTTTCCTTCTTCTTTCTCTTTTTCATGCATTGTCATCCACTTCTGAGATATGGTCCAAATTTCAAGTCTCTAGCTCACCGGAAAGTCACACAGTTTAAAATCAATTACAAAATTCCACCCGGACAGAAAAAGACGAAAGAAAACGAGAATAATAGAGCCAGTATTAAAGAAAGCGAGTTAAAAAAAACATGGTAATATTATAAGTGTCAATCGCATTCTCACCTTTTAAAAGTATTGCTATAATGTTAATTCGTATCATCACTTCTAAACGTATTGCTTTATAAAAATAAAAAAATATTTAACAGTTAGAACATAAATTTTTTTTTTCACATCACGAGCCTATTTTTTTTTATTTTCATTTTCAACAAAATGTTTATATTATAGTACGAAATCGATAACACACACCCACTCTCCACTTTCTCGCATACAGAACACTTTTTTTGTTAGTTTTATTTTTATAAACCACAAGTGTATTAATTAAAAACACTCGCTGTACCTTTTTCTTTTAGTAGCTAAATCTGGAATTAGTCGCCAAATCTGGGTATGTTATATGAAATTAGTCGCCAAATCTGAAAATGGTATATCGAATTAGTCGCCAAATCTGAAAATTGAAAGTGCAATAAGTTGCCAAATCTGGAAGGGGTATATGGAATTGTCGCCAAATTTGATTATCGTGATTCCTGACGATCCTGATGAGGACAATGGAACAAAATTATGAAATTATTGTATTGTCATCGGTCCTTGACAAGTGTGCAAAATTTCGAATTAATCTGACCTTTTTAAGTGGGTGAAAATCGAGTTCCAAGATTCCGTTACATGCAAGTGAAACTTATAAAAGCATGTTAAAAGCTAAATATTAGGGAAAGGAACAAGAAAGAAATTAGTTAAAAATTGAAAGCAAACACATGAAGCTAAATTTTCAGAAAGTGTACAGCGATTTTTTTTCCTGCTTTTTACTTATCTAAGCTCAAGTATAACAATCACAATTAAAGTGATAAGGATGTATTTTCATTTTTTTAACACGTTTTTATAAGTTTCACTTGCATGTAACGGAATCTTAGAACTCGATTTTTACCCACTTAAAAAGATCGGATTCATTCGAAATTTCGCACACTTGTCAAGGACCGATGACAATACAATAATTTCATAATTTTGTTCCATTGTCCTTTTCAGGATCGTCAGGAATAAGGATAATCAGATTTGGCGACCAATCCATATATCACGTCCAGATTTGGCGACTTATTGCATATATCATTTTTAAATTTGGGGACTAGTTCCATATACCATTTTCAGACATGGCAACTAATTTCATACATCATTTCCAGATTTGGAAACTAGAAAAATAAGGTGTAACCCTGAAGTGTTTTGAATTTAACGCTAATTAAATATGCAAGTATAAAATACACTTGCGGTTTAAAGAAATAAAACAAACGAAAGAAGTGTTCTGTATCTGAGAAAGTAGAGGGTGGGTGTATGTTAGCAATTTCTAACCATAATATAAACATTTTTCTGAAAATAAAAATAAAAAAAAGGCTCGAGCATGTGAAAAAAAAATAATTTGCGTTCTAACTGCTAAATATTTTTTATTTTTATAAAGCAATACGCTTAGAAATGATGATACGAATTAACATGAAAGGAACACGTTTAAAAGGTGAAAAAACGATTGACACTTAATATTACCATGTTTTTAATAACTTGCTTTCTTTAATGTCTAGCCGGGTGGAATTTTGTAATTGATTTTAAACTGTGTGACTTTCCGAGGAGCTAGAGACTTGAAATTCGGACTATAGCTCGGAAGTGGATGACAATGCATGAAAATGTGAAAAAAGAAAACAAAAACAAAAAGGAGGAATTTTAATAATATTTAATCCGTAAAAAAACAAGATACATTAAAAATTTTGAAATTCGAACTTTTTCTTCTTTACACACTTTTATTTGTTTGGCCTGTTCAAAAGAGACGGAATCTAATATAACGATCCGAGGCCTCGTAAACGGAGAGAATGAATACACTTCATACCCGTTAATTAATATCCATTGAAGAGCAAGACTAATTCCACAGCCACATAATTCCAGCTTCAAATATCAAACTCAAGGATAAATTCAACTATGAATAAATGATGTTTAAAAAACTAAAAAACACGCTTTTATTGTAGTTCGAACTAAAAAATGAAAAATAAATTATAGTTTGAAAAAAAACTAAAAAACACGCTTTTATACTGAATCGAACTAAAAAGTAACAAAATAATTCTTATTAAAGAATAAAATGATTAACGAGAAAATGAATGTCATTGGGGGTAAAAGCATGGGGTGTTCTATAAATGTATCAATAGTTATAATTTCGAACTTCTATTCCGAAAAGCTGAATTAGTGCAAAAATGTAGTACAAAGCACCACAATGACATTCATTTTCTCGTTAATCATTTTATTCTTTATTAAGAGCTATTTTTTTTAGTTCGATTCAGTATAAAAGCGTGTTTTTTAGTTTTTTTTCAAACTATAATTTTTTATGCCTTAATTCAATCACAATTACTACTTAATTTCCTGTATTATTTCGTACACGTACTGGTAAATGACATTTTTTATATTTGCATTAAATATAATAAAAAGTGTTTGTAAAAAGCTATGATAAATGTTAAAACAATCGCGAGCGTTAGTAGTTTTATCACGGTGATTATATTTATGTTAACTACATTCCCAGATTGAAATATTAGAAAATTGCCGGCTGTTCTATTTTTTCTCTAAGATACTTTTTTCAAAATATTTGTTTCAAATTACTTTACGTGGTTGGCCATTACTGACAATATATCTATTAATGTTCTCTATATTTTTATGTTTAAAAGATTATTATGCCATGGCACAGTATGTAGCTACTCGAAATTTACCTATATATTATGCAATGTTATTTAAAGTTTAAGGTATCCGATTACTTGTGACAACTTTTTTCTAAAAAAATGGAGAAATGGGGATTTTATTGGGATTTGGTTTAATACATTTTAAGAAAATATGCTAAAATTAAGAAGATCCCATTGTGTACCAAACATTTATGATCAAATTTTTAATTTTTCAATTCTGCTGTGTTGCTATATGCTATTCATTTTTAAAATAACCATCAGGATAAGGGATATTTTAATTTTTTTATAAAAGCTAGAGCACTTTATCTTAGTTATTATATGAAATTGTTTAAAATAACAGTGATTACATTAACATAAGGAATTGTAAATTTGGTAATAAGACAGTGATTGATAAATCTGAGGGTTAAACACTTCTACCATAATACAGAACATGCAAGAGAAATTTCAGTTAATTATTTTCAAAATTTTTTAGCACTCGCTGTTTGAGCATTTTTAAAGAAAAACACATTTCGAGTAAAATCAGTTTTAAAGTATGACATAATGGCATCTGCTTTTACTAAAATGATTATAGTTTTGTTCTAATAAATAGGAAACATAAAATAATTTTATAACTATACGATGAGTCTATAAAATAAAATCATAAAAATTCTTTGCAATTCTATTTTAAAATTATAGGGAGTATCAGATACTGTAATATCAAAGCGTTAAGTCTACTTCTCTTTAAATCCTCAGAAAATCCGTATAATAAAATGCGTTTTTTTAGAAACATATTTCATATAAAGAAAAATAAAATATACATGTTCAATATTTGTTAAATCCTCAGGATTGAAGATTTTAATAGCCAAACATCCTTTAAAAACAGCGAATAGATAATTTAAAAATTATGTTACAAGTACAAAATTTATAAATAAACTATTGTAAATTAAAAAGTAATTCATATATTTTGACATAAAATGAGACCTACTAACAAACAGTATTCATAACTATAATTATAATTCAAATGAACTGTATAAGCTATACTACATACAGTACCCGCTTGTCGGGTTTAAAATAAGTTTTCTGTAGAAGCTTAAAAACTTTTATGTTGCATGCAATAAAGACATTTAACTTAAAGCAATTGGTGCATTACATTTTGTCAGTTCCATTTAGGAGTGTGTGAAAAATTTTTCCTGTTTGC
This sequence comes from Trichonephila clavata, assembly GCA_019973975.1. Taxonomy (NCBI): domain Eukaryota; kingdom Metazoa; phylum Arthropoda; class Arachnida; order Araneae; family Nephilidae; genus Trichonephila; species Trichonephila clavata. The sequence continues at coordinate 14,327 of BMAO01002288.1, read as the reverse complement.
CCACTCTGGAGCCAGCCACATCACAACTTCCATGAGAAAAACATGGTGTTGCGATCCTAACCAACAATCAGAGCTAGCCTGTGACATTGTTGTTGTCATGACAAGGCAGGTAATTATATTGATGTAACCCAAATAAAATTTACACCGATATCAAATAACAGATTCTTGTATAGTTTTATATGAAGAAAACAATCAAATTTTGGTTTAAAAGTAACCACTTGACTGCAGGTGACTCTAATACATAAATATCAAGAAAAGCAATTACCTTTTCTTTTCAATAAAAGGATGTCAGGTGCTAACATTTTATCGCGACCAATGCAGCAATTCAAAATAACTCCATAGTTGACAACGTGATTTCAAATGTGTATATGCATTAATTGGCAACCATATGTTTCATTCATGTAATGTTCAATAATAATGGTAAGTATCATACTTAAGAATCAAAATGTCCATAGGAAGATTTTTGGTACTATTATTATGCAATAATTGCCAACTCTATTAATAACTCACTAGTTAGTCAACCACAATTTCTATGTGTCGTCTGCACTGTAGTTGAAACCATGTGCTTTGTTTCATATAAACCGCCAATGGTTATGATCATACTAAATGTTTTGACCGAATGGTCATAGCTGTTCCAGTTGAGGTGGACAAAGTACCGTGTTAATGTACTGATAAGCTATAATGATGGAAGTAAACAAGACGTTAAAAGTGTCACTGATATTCAGGTGATGATTTAGTTCAAGCTTTCTTACTTTGGGGTAACTACCTTCTGTTGCCTGATATCAAAATCAAATGAATTATGTAACCCAAGGACATCCGAAGATTGATAATACCACCAACATTCAGGTTAGCGAGAATAAGGAAAAGCAACCCCACAAGAGCCCAATGCCCTTACAACTGTTTAGTCCCAAGATACATACAAATGTTTTGTATTAGTGACTCTTTAAAATAACAAAACTAATAAAGAACATAGGAAGCAAACATTTTGTCGCCAGGAAGTGTCTGCTAGAGATCCACCCAGTTAGAGTGTAATATGGGAGGCCTTGGGGTTGTCAATTTCTTTGGTGACAAAATCCTTTGCCAAGCTACTTCGCTTAGCGATAGGTGTTCGGATGCCAGAATAGATTCGTTATCTCACCATAATATGTTTTTAGCATGCACCAGTGACTTAGGCCTGGCGGTGATTAAGTGTATTAAGAAGAGCAGGCGTTGAGTTCTCAGTGAGGTGTGGTGGGGAGATCGGACGAGGCGAGGCGAGAATTACGGTGCCCATCGCGGTGTTCCGACGCCACGCCCCGGGCAACAGAGTTGAAGAGTAATAAGATGCATTTGATACTACATTTAGGCAGATCCCCATACATTGGAAATGATAATCCCATACTACATTTGGGCAATCCTCAATATCTTGCTTTAAAATTAAGTAGCACAATAAAAATTGCCTTGAAAGCGTATGGATTGTTCCATTATTCATTCAACATGCATTATTACAAATAAAATTATATAAGAAATAATCATAAACAAATTACACACATACATAAATTTAATGCAGGCTATGCTATCACCCACTCGTTGGCGGGATAAGTAGCCAGATTCGACACAATCCAACCAAGATAGAACTAAATCATTACCTGAATATCAATTACACTTTAACGGTACACCTTGTCCACTTTCGCCGTATAGTATGACCATTTAGTTTGAAAAAGCTGTTCTGAAATAACATCCTTTATTTGAATTTTCGGAAAAGGATAAATACGTTCTCTTACATCGAGAATCGACTGTTGCCGACGGTAAATAAAATTTAGAAAAACGCACGTGATTATTTTCGAAGAACAAATGAAATTCCATCACAAAGAGTAAAGAAAACGAATAAATACAACCATAAATAAATATATTTACCATAAAATGTGCTTTTAAATGCCCCAAAACTGCTCAGACCATTCATTTTGCAGAGTTAGACTTTACATGTTTGATGACGTCATATCTTCCTTAAAATTAAATTTTAATAAATCGCTTAAAATTGAATTTTAAAATTAGACAAAACTATATTTAAGGAACCTTCCCCATGTAATTTTGTGTACGTGTTAAATTTCACGTTGTTGGCTGTATCTGGATCTTGAGTTACAAGGGAACAGACAAACAGACGAATAACAAATGTGTCATATGTAAATATATATATTAAATTTTGGAAATCTTGGTATTCTTAAGCTCTCACAACATTAGTTGGCTAGATATTATGATTTGTTTAATATCAGACAATCAATGTTCTGAATAATTAAGCAATATTAAACTTCAAAATACTTGTTAACAATAAATTCCCAAAAATAGGAAATTTAAAAAGCTTAGTCTTCGGTAATTTTTATATTTAATCGATATTCTTTATGTAATACTCTTTTTAAAAAATGAAGTCAAAAATTGGTACAACATATATTCTTAAAAATTCCGAAGCCATAAATGATTTTTCTTAACATGAAATTTTTTATTAACTTCTAGGTTATGCCCTGTTTTATTGCATACTAAAATACAAGAAGAATCAGATTTTAAATTAAAGAAATTTATGATTAAGAATACATAGTAAAATAATACTCATCATTTTCAAGGTATTCAACACATAGCTGGATCACCAGTTAGAGCAGTAATTTTCAACCCCTTTGCCACGGTTGAGAATTTTTAATGTGTGAGTCACCATTTTTTTTTTTAAATTATTAATTATACTCTGTGATAAAATGAAATTCGGAATTAAATCCTTTATTGAAAGAAACTAAGTTTTTTTATTCGTACTATATTTAACTTATCCTTTTGCGGATAGATAGATTTGAAAAAATTTGATTGGATTTGTAACGTATTTTGTGATAAGGAATACTTCTTTATATTAACCGGGCATCACTCGAGTAAAAAAATGACCTTAAGTTCTCGCGCAAGGTGTCCTGCCATCAAAATTTTCTTCAGCGTGTTTTTAACGTAAGTTTTGACTTTCAACAGTTCTATTAAAGGAAAAGTAGGAAATACAACATGTTTATTACATTTTCACACGTAATTTAGTTTTCTGTTCTTTTATAAGAATTCAGTGCATTGTTTATACACTCCTTTAATCATCGTGGTGAGTGCGATGTTTCACTGGATCTTAATAGTTCTTTTAATCTGTACCTTTTAAACTAAACATATGAAGAAGTAAACTTCTTTATTCTTTAAATTTAAAAATTTGGAATTTCTGTTTTATTTTGTTCCAGCAATAGTTTTTCTTCAAAGTTCATCTGAAAGTGGATAAGATGTGTACCAGTTATCTCCTTTAAAATTACGTTCTTCTCAAATGTTTTGTCTCCTACATATAAAACATTTATTTTAAACAGTGTCTCCCTTTTCTAAATCTGGATCGATTTCAGTAGAGGAATCATACTGTTAACTCTTCATTGGGTTTTCTCATCCCATAACCACGAAGAGAATTTCTTCATACGAAAATACACTCTTTTATCTATTAAATACTGTATTTAATTCAATTCTTAAATGTATCACATTTCTTCATCATAACTACAATAATACGTCATAGCATGAAAGGTTAAAACGTGTTCAAGCATTCAGAACTGTGGTGATTCGCAGGTATAGTAGTATGCGAAGAACGCTCTAAAATATATTTGAAATTCATACAAGCAAGGGGCCCCTCAAGATATGATCTAGAGTCAGCTGGGAACATCGATTTCAAGTAAAGTTTTAGAAAGAGCGAAAAGTTAGACGGTGGGTATGAGCACACCCTGCATGAGTAGTGCCGGGTTAATTAACTTTAATAGAAGATGGAAACACTAATTTCCTTTGTAAATTATAAATTTAATTTCACAACATTCAGAAGAGTCTATTAATTCACTTTGGATTAAAATTAGAGGCGATTATCTTATAATAGCCAAGAAAGTTTCACAATATTGCTACAATTTTCTATATCTTATTTACGTGAATTCAGATATTCAGCATTAACAAATATAAAAATGAAAAAAGATAGAAATTGTTAAATAAATATGATAAAATGAGAGTGTCATTACCATTTTTACGGTCAAATATAAAAGAAATTATCAAAAATTATCAAGCTCAAATTTCATGTAAATGTATTCTTATAATTAATTATTCAATAAACATTTTGTTGTCTTTGTCCGTACATATTCTATATTCATCATTGAAAATTATTATCATAAACTATATTACATAGTGTTTTGCAGATAAATTAAAATTCTTTTAAATTTATTTTATTGTTAGTTGTCACCAAATTTTGAAATTGTTTAAAGTGGGCCTCAACAAAAAATAACAACAAATTTCGCGTCAAATCTATTCTTATAATTGATTACTCAATAAACATTTTGTGTCTTTTGTCACCACACATTCTATTTCTTGAAATTATTATGGCTTCTTTTGCATAGTGTTTTGCTGATAAACAAATTTATCTTAAAGTTATTTTTTTGTTAATGTGCCGCCAAATCTTGAAAGTGTACCTTAACAAACAAAAAAAGGTTGAGAATCACTGAGTTAGAGTCTTGAAGCAAGATTAAGTGGTGGCTCTTAGTTATCTCTCTTCATACAACCCTAGCAAACAATAAATGGTTCATCTTCTCCAAGATTCTTGGACAAAAAAGAATGTTTCGCTGCCTAAAACCTCTTCGCATGGTAACAGCTGGGACTACAGATAGTTCGCGTATCTTAATGACTCTGTCGAATATAACAAGAGTAATCAAATTTGTCCAGGCCTTTGAATGTTGCATGTCATATCAGAATACTTAGCAAGGTTATTTGCTGTCATTGACAGGAAGTCAGTTTATATATATATATAGATGCAATGGATCTGCAAGATCGTATTTGTTGTTTTTGGACATCACTTATAATTACTTATTGATTGCTCTTATTTTGCGGGAATAACATTTATCAGCCTTCATGCTTTGAGTTGCATGAATGAATGTAAGTGTCATCATTTCTCAGATATCTGTCTATCATCTCATCCCATGTCATATTATCATCAATCTATGTCTCAATGTAATTATCCATCATCAGCTATTAAATCAACAAAGCCCTCAAATTTACAACTGGGCTGATTATCATGTCTCTGAATATAGGCCTAGCTTCTGTCCCACTGATAATCAGCTAAATCAGTGTGCATTAAATAATAGTCTTCTTCAAGCAGTATCAGGCTTTAAATATTTTCCTCATCGATTTGAGCCTAGTGGATGGTGATATCTCAAGTTATATGAAATAATCATGTTTATTAGTGGTCATTCTATAATAAGTAAGTCTTGGTGTTCCTAATTTATCAAACATTATACCTTCTCAAGTACGGTTCCTTGTTGGGAGATTAATCATGTTTTTAAGAAATTTCATATAATAACTAAGATAAAGGGCTTTAGTTTTTGTAAAAATTAAAATATCTCTTTATCTTGAAGGTCATTTCAAAAATGAAGAACAAAATAGCACATGAAAATTGAAAAATTGAGAATTTGTTCATACTCTTTTTGTATAGGGTGGGCACCGTTTATGTAATTCTTTTGTAAATTTTGACCCATTTTTTCCCATTCAGTAATAATAATTTATTTTTCTCTTATTAATTTTAGCATATTTTTCTTAAAATATACTAAAGAAATCTAAAAAATACAAAAAAATCTTCATATCTCAAATTTTTCTTAAGTTGTCGGATAACTTAACTTTTATTTGAAAAGAAGTTTTTTGAATGACTAAAAATCAATTTTTCTATCTGTGACATTTTGAAATGCTTGATTTTCCTTCACGAGCAACTTTTGAGGCTGCATTAGAAATAAAGCTAGTGGAACAGGGAAAGTATAAAATTATTAAAGTTCTTCCGAAGAATAAACAATGATAAATATGCTACAAATGCATTTTAAAAATGGTTTGAAACAACGAAAAGTTTCAGAAGTGATCAGAGCAATAATAAATGGATTAAAAATTACAACTTCAAAAGTAAAAATAAATGCCTGTGTTATTTTGAAATACATACCTAAAAATATAAGAAAAGATATAAGTTGTTTGTCTAAGGAAATAAAAGAATAAAAATACCCCAGTCAATTCAATAATGAATGATTTTAAGATATTATATTATAAATCTGATAAATATTGAGATTTCACGTACTTATAAAAATATTCATGTTAATGCATATAAAAAAATGTCGGATTATTTTGCTTTTAAGAAACGTACCAGTCCAGGATATAAACATTTTAACTGACAATTGAAACTTGGGAAATAGTGGGATGACAAATGTGGACTTTTAAGGTAGTATCATACTAACTACTTGCGACAAATTTTTTTTAAGAAAATGGAGATAAGGGGAATTTTTTTGTTGTTGTTTAGACATTTTAAGAAAAATGTATTAAAACTAAGAAGAGAAAAAGAAATAATTATTACTAAAATGTGGGGGGAAATGGGTAAAAATTGATTAAAAAAAATAACATAAACAGAGCCTGTTCAGTACCAAAAGTTTATAAACAAACTTTCAATTTTTCCACTCTAATGTGTTGACATGCTACTCATTTTGGAAAAGACCTACAGGATAAGAGATATTTTAAATTTACAAAAACTAGAGTGCTGTATCTTAGTATATTGAAACAACAGACAATTAACTAACAATAACATAAGGGACTGTAGTTACAGCAACAAAACAGTGATTGATAAATCTGGTTAAAACACTTCTACTATTATGCAGATCATACACAAAAAATTTCAGTTAATTATTTTCAAAACTTTTTGAGTAGTCAACTCTCCCCGTTTGAGCATTTGAAAAAAAGACACATTTTGAGTAAAGAATTTTTAAAGTATGACATCTTGCTTAAAGAAATGACATCTCCTTTTACTAAAACTCAAGAACAATGTAAAATGTTATATGTGAACAGAATTGTATGGGATTATTTTAAGTATTGTTCGAGACAGTTACATGTGTTCTGTGTGGGAACCCTTTATCACACGACACATATCAAGCCGTTAATCCTTTTGCGCCCAGACACGTGCTAAGGAATCAAATCCATCGATAGCGGCTTGATATACTGTTTCACCTCCGTTAAATCAACAGAAAAAGGAAGGACGAATACCTTGTCTGTTACGTACTCCCAGAGGAAGAAAATATGAGGCTTTAGGTCAGGACATCTAGGTCACCATTTCCTGAGAGGCATGCTTTAGTCCACGGCTGATCCAATCCATCGGTGAGGAAGACGTTCTTTGAAGTATTCTCGAACGTAGGCTGTCCAGTGAGGTGGTGCACCTTCTAATAGGAGAATGAAGCTGACAAAGTTGGTCCTGCAACTGTGGCATTGACCAAAGAGTTAACATATCCAGAAAAAAAGTTGCTTCCGTGACAGTTTGCTCTTGGAAAAGAAGGAGACAAGAACACTTTCTTTCTGGACACTGCACACAACCCATTTATCTTAGAGAAATCTGGTACGTTTTGCGCTATGGCAATCCATGCACCATTTCCGTCAAGGTCAAGAAGCAAACTTTAAGAGTACATCAGCTTTTTGTGGATCACTGAAGTGGTGCGTGGCTTTGATTGCAACTGTTTTACAGAATCTGAAAAGTGTATACTTCTTACTGAATCCCCCTGTATATTTATTGTAATTCAGAATCCTTTGAGCGGCATAAAAAGTTACATTCTACTAAAGTTATTTTATTCTGGAATGTATGGGCTTAAGGGAACCAGGACACGCTCGGGAGTGTAAAATGCCAAAATTAAGACCCTTTGTTTATGAGACATATATCTTTTAAAATTTTCAATGGAGCAGATGTTTACGTTCTTGATAAAGATATTTAATTATTCTGTAGAACACAAAATAACTTTTTAGTTCAAAGTTTTTCCTACTTAATTTTAAATGTGCAATTTTGAACTCATATTGTACTTATGTTTAGTACCATTTTTAAAAAGTATCTTTTTATGCAAAATATTTTACATATATAAAACAATACACAAGACAGTGAACCTATTTTTAGTGAAAATTGGTATAGTTCTTTAAAAATTATGAAACTTTAAAATTTGGAAAACTTCTATTTTCTGCTTTTTATGCATAAAACCACATTTTAAAATTTAGGGACTATTTTAATGAAAAATTAGGTTCACTATAATACTTAGACATCTTGTATAAATTATAAAAATCTGGAATCTCTTATGCAGAGTTTTTAAAATGTACCTAAATGCAAAAATATGCTTTGAGAGAAAAATTGAAAAACTAGGGACAAAGGGGTGTAGTCATTGTTTATTTTATTTTCATATATTTTAAATTTATTTTATAAACAAGCATATAAATATATACATTTTTGATTCAGAAAATATGCACTATTTTAAGTTCAAATTGAAAAATTGATTTATTGAAAGCACACACATATGTTGTCCTGGTTCCCTTAAGTGCAGTATGTGAAGCAATCGACTGCTGTGAATATTAATAAGACGTTTCCTGAATGCCTATTTGTCAATATCTGACACTACTTCTCCGATGTATTTTGTACAATGTTCATTATTATTATTATTATTGTGCGGAAATGTTACTGTATTGGTGTGAGCTAGGTTGGTATGTTGAATTTTGAAAAACCATCTGGTGTTAAACAGTGGTACAAATCTGACTTGTGATTAATTATGTTAAAGAGCCAGAATACAATTTTAAAAAATTGGTCAATGGGATTAATAAAAAAAGAAACTGAGAAAGCGAAATTATTGTATTCGTCTTTTCTCAGTTTTATAAACACGTTTATATTCTTGCTTTTCTTTCTTACCTTCCTTTTCATTTATATTTCTTGGCAACACCTCAAGATGAGGAATAGGAAAGGTATAAGTAAGGAGAAGAGAAAAGTCTCACTTTATTTAACTAAATATTCTGTTACGAGGCTTCAGGGGTGTATACAAAGGTGAAGTTTGAGGTTTGAAAGGATGTTGAAACCTCTCAAACTCCACTTTTTTATACACCACTGAAGCTTCGAAATAGAACATTTAATTAAATAAAGTATGATATTTTAAAATAAAGTAAGACTTAATCCCTATGGCAATAATTAAAAATTTGCTGTTCTATGAATTTTTGATTATTACCATATGGATTACGACTTGAAGCTTTCTTCTACTTGTTTGTAGAATATAAACACACTCCATGAGAGACCCCCATGTGACTATTGTAAATATATAAAAACCTTAAAAAAATATCTAAATGCCTATATTCTGGTCAAAAACTAATAAAGTTTTGTCCCAGATTATTTTATGACTGTTTATTTAAAAATTGTGAATTGTTTTTATCAAAGACATAAAAAAACTTGCATTATTCTGTGCCATTTTGAAAGGGAAAAAAAGTCAAATTTGGTAATATTGAAATTTTTGTAAAATTATAAATAAAATTCGGATATATAATAAGTTACATAATCTAAGTTATAATTACATATTTGTGAGCGATTTACATCATTTTTAAAACTACTTCTCAGCACTTTTTTTTGTTGTTTTGTAATCTTCGGAGATATGTTCCTACTTTTTTCATTTCTTGTATTACAAGGAAGTCTTCCTGCCCATGCTTCTTGTGTGAATGGCGTAAAGACTAAACTCTGGGGTGAAGAGTATTTTGGCTTAGAAGATACATTGTGTCAGCGGAGGATACAGGAGTACCACTCCGTTTAAGAAACACTGCAGTCATTAGTTAACTAAGGGGCTCTTAAATTACAATTTTTTCAATTTTTTTGAAATATATGTTATATATGTTAAAGTCTCAACATTTCTGAGCATTTTGATACCAAAATTGTTTCGATACTGTTAACACTTCGGAATTTATTGAGAAATAACTAGTGAAACTTAAATAAAAACCCTACCTCTTTCTTATACTTAACTTCGTTTTTCTCAAAACAACAAATTTTAGATTGCGCGCAGTATTTCTCAGAAATTATTTATGATATCAATTTGTAATTTTATACACGTGTTCAAAATAAGGCTTTTCATAACTTACAAAACAATTTACAAAAAAAAATTAATAAAATTTTATTTGAATTTTAATTTTTCATAAAATTTAAATTTTTGTTATATTGCATTTAAAAATAGTTTTTTTCTCTCTAAATTTCTTAAAAGTTAGTATACTTCGAAAGTGAACATTTTTATACCAAGTAGAAATAATTTTGTAAATTTTGATCAATTTTATTCTTCAGAATCCTGCGCGGTGTAAGATACTAGTTTTCATATTTTTGAAAAATTGTCCAATTTATATTTTCTTATAACTTTTTTAATTTTTTCCCAAATTCTCTGAAAATTTGATAAATAATGTAAATATACATGATTATCATGTCCTAATAATTTCAAATGATTGTTTTGTTTTATTGCTAAGTTACATTGGTTTAAGAAGGATCTTTTTCGAGTGCACAGATATATTAGGGTCTAAAGCCTTCCATAAGCTCAGTGAAGCAAAGTATAAACTGTACTATATTGTATAAAAATCATTTAGTATAAGTTATATAAAATATCGGCAGTGTTATTCAGTTCATTTAATGTGCTAATTGCATATATTATCTATCTCCTGAAGCTCATTTAATTTTAGAATCCGTTTAATAAGACAAGTCAATCTGACTGTCCTATCGGGCCGTAAGAAAACAAAACTCTTTGGCCCGTATGTGTAACCGAACATATTTACCCCGACTTTGATCATAAATATACATTTTAATCTTTTCCTTTTTTATGTGAGTGTCTCTGTAAGAAGTCAATCGAAAAGACATGCAGTTAAGAAAAACACATACTTTATTTAATTGCGAAATTTTTGTGTTTATTATATTTAATGTAATGAACTTGTATAAAATAAATCTCAATTATAGTAACATATCTTTCAAAAACTTTTTTATTTCTATGATTACAACTAAGAGAATAATGAAATATTTGCGATACTTTCCTTTAAGTCAATCGTACAGAAATCAGATTCGCGGTTATTGGTAACAAACGATTATTAATACGAAATGAGAAAATAAAACTATTGATAGATCAATTTCTCATCCAGCCGGAGATGACAGAAAAACTTTGTAAATTACACCAAGTTTTTTTCTGTTTATATCTCTGTGGGGGGATTTTTCCAATCGTTCACAAATAGCGTTCGATACTCAGAGCGAACGGTTCATTTGGCGACCGAAGAACATAATTATGGTAACCCTATTGGCTGCCACAGTTTCCCTCTTCCGTTCAATGAGAGTGCAGGGAAACAATGCATATTGCTCTCAGACTTACCAAAAAGAAAGAACGTATATCGATTTATAGAATTCCAATATAGGGCTTGGTTGCGTTCCCCCCACCATAGACTTGCTTTGGCATTAAATTTTATACCTTGCCTTTTATTTTATTATTTTTCCACACCTAGTATTCAATTTTTGATCGGTTATAGTTTCCCCTACTTTTATTTTTTATTGTTTCACCTTGTAGTTTTATTTCTATTTTGGCGATATATCCCCCAGTGAAGGCTTTACTCGTTTATGTTTCGAATATAGATGTAAAAGTATTTTTTTCTCGTTGCCAGGCTATAAAATGGGGCGTATCACCAGGTGACTTGAATCTTTTTCTTTCGTTTTTCTTTCTTTTGTGTTTTCTCGTCTTTTTCTTCCTCTTCTCAATACAAAATATAAAAGAATGGAATGATTTCCGATTGGTTACAATTTTCTTTTGTGTGAATCGAACTCGTGTGGTTAAAAGTTTAGATTCCGTTTTTGTACACTTTGAGCTTACGGGATGTAAAAGATCATCAATTTTGTATTGGCTTAAATACAGTTTCCAATATTTCCAACACACTTCCTTTAAATTTCCAAACTTATGAATATTAAGTGGGTTTTTATTACTAAGTCCTTACGCTATCACACATTGTGTTTGATACTTAAATACATATCATACTATTGGTTAACAATTATATCTCCAAATAAAATTGTACCATTTCTATGCTTAGCATTTATTTATGACAACTATTTAAAAAATAAATTGATTAATGATGTTTTGATTGCCATTTCATCGTCGTAAAATTGGCAACATATCGATTTTCCCCCCGCTATTGTAGTATAATTCCTGAAAAGTAATTTTGTGACACCTTCTGAATAACATGTATTTTTCCAGTTGGGCCTTTGAAATGGTGGTAATGACAGCTTAAAATTGAATGTTCTGAAATTTATTTTCTGAAAATAAATATCATAGAAATTTTTGAAGATTACCAAACTATTTGTTGGAGAATAATTAAGTTTGTGACAGATCTATACGCGTCCTTCCACTAACCCTCTTACTAAATCTTTGGGCTATGAATATCAACAACTTTCTAATTAGAAGAAACCGTGATATGCAGGTTAAGTCTATTATATATAGTATAGGTTTGCCTACTAGTTAGTTAGATAGAAGAGAGATAGCTAGATAGAAGAGAGATAGTTAGATAGAAGAGATATAGAGATATAGAAAGAAAGAGATAGATAGTTATATAGAGAAAAATTGATATTTAATTGAAGTTATCAAGAGATTGAAATATTAAGAAGTAGAAAAAATGAAGACTATATACAATTCAGGTATTAGTCAGATTGATAGTGTGTTTTGCTATTTAAATTATTAAAGAGATTTAAGTGACTATTAGTCACATAAATACCATGCAAATCAAATATTAAAGTAGAAGTTGATTCATAAGAAGTGGATCAATTTATTAGAGGTATTCTCCGTACACATGACTCTCGTCACAAAACCTCTACTCTTTACTTGGAAACGTCTTATTGAATCTGTTTAAGTGATTTGTGTTTGAGTTAATTAGTGTTCTGAATAAATAATTAGAAATTATCTTGTCGAGTCGTCCTTCACTTCCTCCCTCACCTCTAGCCGTGTCTCAGAGTAGACGGGGGTCCTAAATTACAAATTGATTAAATTTCATTTCATTTTGAAAAATCGATTTCATTACTACAACAAATAAAATGCTTCTTGTCTCTTGATGTAAATGAACAGCAAATAAGAAAGAATGTTTTCAATTATGTTTCGTTTTAGAAGAAACAAAATTAAAGAAAAGTACAAAAAAGTAATTTTCTATTTTTTTTTTATTAGTTGTGATGGAGCATAAAATATATACGTTCCGTACTCTAGAAATATTAATATAAAAGGTACATTTCTTTAATTTCATTATTTTAAGGTTTTTTTTTCATTTAATAAAACATTTCTAAAGAAATTTAATTAAAACTGAAACCAAAACAATATCATATGAAAAATTAAATGTAATTCATAAAAGGCCAAGTAATTATTTGAAGATCAATATAAAATAAGAAACTTGTATCCTAGAAAAAGAAGTCAATAAAATTATACAATGTCTTCTCAATGTTTTTCTCAGTTCTGTTTACTATTAACAAACAAACATGGATAGATATAATTGTAGAATAAGAGTAAACATGTTTACTAGAAGTATATTTGTTTGAAATACACACATTAGAGGAAAGCATTTATAATCTTCACAACAAGAGACACAAATATATGCAAAATATTATTAAAAAAAACATAACATTCCAAATCACAAAAACATGCACAAAATGCTTATAAATATATTCGTTTTGCTGTAATAGAACAGGTATACTTGGAATTTTATCGAATTTTGATATATTTAATTCTTTCTTTCCCTTGCTCATATACTTTAAACTACTGATTTCTTAGCTACGCCTAAAAAATATCCCAATTTGGTATATTTCGGAATTGCTGTAGCGTTTGAAAAAATCGAAAAGTTCAACCATGCCTTTCTTAATTTCTTTGTTTATCTAATTCAATTTTTTCTTGTTTTTCGTATTGAAATAATGTTCCTGGAGAACTGTACGCAAATAAGTCAACTTCAATGGCGTATACAGACTTATTTTATAGGGGAGGGGTTAGTTTGAAAAGCACGTAAACGAGAAGGAAGTGTCGAGGTAATCTTTATTAAGTAAAATGGGTTCTACGGCGGGATCGAGGTGTGGTGAGCCCCGAATCCCTTCCCCCTCCATTTTTATGTACGTCATACAATTCATTTTCAACTAGATGAGCGACTGACAACAGATTATTTTTAACACGGTTTATAAGTGTATATATGAACTTGTATAGAATGAACAACTTTTGAACCCACTTCAAAGTCAGATTAATTGAAATTTTATCATTTGTCAGGATAATGACAGTACAATAATTTCATACTTTTTGTTCCATTGTCATATCAAGTTCATCAGAATAACGATTTTCAGATTTGGCGACTTATTGCATATACCATTTACAAGATTTGGCGACTAATTCATGTACCATTATAGATTTGACATTAATTCCAGTTGGTAATAAAAGAATGAGTGTAACCATAAAATAGAATACACTTGTAGTTAATACAACTAGCAATGCAACTTC
>BMAO01002287.1:0-22062 GCA_019973975.1 Trichonephila clavata | reverse complement strand
TTAAAGGAATACGTTCTTGACATTACATTTGTTAAGATTATGGGGTACATAATTTGAATATTATTTCTAAATGTATTTCAACTTTAAATGGCAGATTTTACTTAATTCTTGCATTAAATTTATCATATATTTAAGAAGAGTATTTTTTTCATTTAGCAATTGTTTTTTTAATTAAGATATTAAAATAGTCGTAAGATTTTAAGAGAAATTCAGATAAGTTTACTGTGTTTCTTTGTAAGTAATCTACAGCAATTGAAAAATTATGGAAAACCAGAATACATGGTAATGTTGGAGTCATTGAATATAAATACATTGAAAACGTCAAATTATGGTCATTGAGTTCAATCCAAACTATCTTCAATTGAAGTAAAGTGTGAGAAATATGAGTGAGGAGCGATATCAACAATCGAAACCTAACAAAACACCAAAATTTCATTTGTCCTTCTAAGATGACTTTGGGCGACTGCCTCAATGGCTTCTTCAATCTCCTGGACAAACCTTCCAACTTTTACTAAGTAATTATTTTATAAGGATAACAGCACCAGCCAAATAATCCCGTTATACAACCAACATTTCATCGAATGCTTTGTGATTCATCATCTTTCACTGCTCTTTTCAGGTCTATTTGAGCAGAAATACCTACTTACATACATCTCGGTCCTTCACAATGTGCTCGTTCTCAAATCAACAATGTCATTAAAAACCTCAAGAGTTGATTGAAGGGAAAGCGAGTGAGGGCCGTTACAAACTGAATGAATAAATATTAAATAGTTCTCGTCAAATTTGTGAGAAAAGGATTTTTTCACTTTACATTTTATATTTTGAAAAAAAAAATAATATATTGTACCAATAATTTAGTTAAACTTCTAGTCTAAATATATGTTTGGTCATTCGGAAAGATGTTTTAAATGTATATAACAAAAATAACTACACTTACAAATAGTCTAATATCTGTGTGTGTTTTTCTTAATACAAGCCATCACGTCTTTTTTTTTTTTTTTGTTGTTTTTTTTTTGTTTAGAGTTACGAGATAAAAATGTTGCCAACATTTCACTCAGAATTTTGCCGTATAGAGAGTATTGTTCAGTTTGTATATGTTTTTCACCTTAGAATGATGAGCACATGAATTTAAGCGGTTGTTTTATTTTATCTATGCAAGTATTAGCTAATTGTTTTCCGTATAACCATGCATTGATTCAAGGAGAGTGTAAAGAATATGGATGAGCAAATGAAAAAATTATATCCATGGAATTAAAGTTTCAGCACGAGCAAGACGTAAGAATAATACTTCACGAAGAGTCGTTCTTATTCTACTAACATATATGTAATATTTTTATGTAATAATTGGAAATGGAAACTTTTGGATCGGAAAGAACTCAACAAAAAAAAAACAAAAAAAAAGGACAATAACTGCTCCTGTGAAAAAACTTAAGAAACATTCTTTTTTAATTTGTGGAAAAGATGTGTGCCTATAAATGTTAAAAATACATAAAAAAGTTAGCATTATAGATGCTCAATATGCCCCCCTCCATTTTCAATAATGTACTCTAATCACAGAATCATACTTCATACAATTGACCGAAGTGGGTCTGTTTGAATGCCAACAATAGGGCACCGAATCTTCGGAACTAGAAAAGAGAAATGCTTTCAATTTGATGCAGATGCTGCCGTGTTACCGTAGATATATACTGACTTTTAAGAAACAACCAAATATCACAGGGGGAGGTAACCAGCGAAACTGAAAGACCATGCTGCGGGAAACAGGCGACTGATAACACCTTCAGTCGTCAAATGCTGTTTACCAATTGATTTACACGGTGATCAATACGAAAAGATGCGTCATCTTTTGTGAAAATGATCTCCAGCATGAATCAGAGTAGTTGAAATTGTGGAATCATAAATAACCTTATTTTAACAGTATAAATAAATAACCTTAATAGTCTCGCTATCGCTGTACTGTTCTGGAATAGGTTTAAAAACCATTTTCTGTCATGAAAAATGTAATAATTTAATCATCAAAGTACGGCAAAACCATATTATACTATCTCTTTTCAAGGTGTGAAGTTGTTCCTGGTAGCGTGAGGTTTCCCGCTGTTCAAATTTAACCGGGTTCACTCGCGCCTGTTTTTGCTACGTCGTTGCTCGCGAGGTGTAGAGAACACCCAAAACTTTAAACACTTGTATATAAATATGAAGCAAGTCTCTTATTCAATTATGATACATATTTATAAAGCACAAGATGCGTTTTGTATTATAAAGTTAAAAATATTAAATTTATTGCATACAAATGAGAGTAACATTATTTTAAACTAAACTTACAAAATTTTCATTTTAAAATACATAATTTTATATTTTTTCAAGAACCAAATAAAACGTATATACCAGTAATAAACATACTTTCTAATTAATGTTAAGGATATAGAAGTAAAAACAAATATTTTAATCATTCCAAACCTGGGTAGCCTGAGGTTTCCCGCTGTCCAAATTTAACAATTCCGGATATTCTTGCTCATTGGAGCATAAGTTGACTTCCTAATCCACAGACAGTTCCACAGCCAAATAACGGCAAACACAATTCGAGAAAGAAACTGAGATGCAAAAGTTATGCAATTTCTGAGTTCCCATACTACAGTAGCATTCAAACTATGTCCACGGACTCCTGGTACTCCACGAGCATACGCAGGGGTTCCACGCGGGTCACAATATAAATATAAAAAAAGAAACTTATAAATGTGTATGAAAAACAGAGTCACGCTCTCTAATATCTATAAAGCTCATCCAAACCACTAAAACTGAAAATTTTATTTACACATAACTATATTTGGCTTTACTTTTTAAACTTGTATTCTAATATTAAAAAAAAAGTTTTATCTGTATATATGTATATTACCTACTATATATATAAATTATAATTTGTATGAATATTTTATTGTTTACTATCCGGGTTCTACGAGATACTTTTATACTCGTTAGTACAATGTCTTGCAAAACTAAATATTTTTTTAATGGAAAATGCAACTTTCTGAATTTATGGGAAAAACTCCTACCATAAAGGAGATGGAACAACTTATCAACATATCAATAGTTCGACGTTAAAAATCTAAATTTGAGCAAGAACGCATCCTAAATTTTAGGTCGCAAATTCCTGCAAAATGAATACACAGTATTTCCCACGTAGTTCTAAACATTTTAATGCCATTCAGAACAATGTGTTTCACTGAAATATATTTTTCAACGTCAGTGGCTATAAAAACAAAGTATAGAAACAAATGAAACTCAGAATATGTAATGCGATTTCAGTTAATCTTAGTAGACCTAGACATCTGCAGTTTGTGGGAAAAAATGCGAACACCTTTCCCAGTTAACAAAATGCATGGATAAGAGACACTTGGATCACAGATTAATATCATTAATGAATAAATTATATTAAAATTACATTAAAATTTTAAATAAAAAATGCAATATTTTTTTTAATTGCCCTTAAAAGAAGTACCTATAACATGTTGATATATTTTAAGTATGATTTAAGAAATATTCTTCTTAATGTATGTGTGTTCCCCGAAAATACTTTCTAGTTCTAGGGACTCCACAAAAACACTTTCTAGTACTACCTGTCCCAAGAAAATATTTTCTAGTTCTAGGAGTTCCACGAAAATACCTTCGAGCTCTAGAGATTCCAGGAATTAACAACGTTTGAAGACCACTGTCATGATACGCACAGGTTTGTCACAAGACTTTTGGTACAGTAGAATACAGCATATCCAATACGCGGAAAACTAGCACATTCACAATACCATGCGGTAACCGACTCCTGGCTTCAGCAGGCCGTGGTAGCCAAGTGGTCAAGGTATCAGACTCGCGGCTGGCGTGTCATGAGTTTGAGCCCAGTACCACAGAACACCCACCGAGTAGGGGAGCAATGCACGTTAAATCTGTCGAAACCTCAAACGTCCTGCTGTTGATGTGGTAGTTAGGAGAAGGGGGTGCCAGCTCAGGTGTCGTCCTCGTCAATTGACCATGATTCAAAATTACGTGGACCGTCACCAAAAGCCCTCGTGTTGCTAATCAGTGCGACGTTAATATTCACTCACTCACTTCTGGATTCAGCGACCGAAAGTCGTTCTATATTAGAATTCTGGATTTGCTTTGGCCTCTCTCTGAAATAATGTCAAATCGCCTAGTTCTTTCAAACTTGTGGATCAGCTTGCGTAAGACACAAGGATGCATTGGAACACTTTATATTTACTGCATACAATAAAATTATTGTATAGCTGTGACGAGATTCTGCTGGTTCTGGTACAAATATTATATCAGTAAAGATAAAGGCATTTTTTTATCCAAAGAATAATGCTAATAGACATACATTGTAACTCAAATGATTGTTTACATTTCTAATAAATGGAAATAGCACTGGTTTTTTTAGGCGGAATTTCCACAATTTTTGTTTAAATGTTTAGCATCATTTGACTTATCTGTAGCTCAAATTTTATCCTATTTGTACGAATAAAACCCACACTAAACCTCTCTGAAAGAGGAACTGATTTCTTGCTCACTCTGTATTTATAAAAAGGAATCAATAGCTTAAAAGTATAATAACAATAATATTTTATTCGTCTAGAGAATCAAAAGACATTTTTTAAAGAAACATGTTTGTAGTTTTGTGTTACCTTTATCAAAAAAAAGTTATATGTTTCATTTGAATATGTTTGAATCTAAAATTTGACTTTAAAAACATTTGCTCATCATCAGAAATATTTATTCATTTGAAATACATAGATGATGGTTATTATTATTTCCTGATGAAGAACTAAGTATCTTGTCAATTTGATAATATGTTTTTCAAAAATATTTTCATGTTTACAATTCAGTTTCAGAATCAAAAGTATTTCACCAGTCCCTTTTGTCCAATTTATCTATGAAGATTTTCCCATTTATAAACAAGACTGCTCTCAATTCTTATTTATTTTATATTAGTTTTATCGTCTAATTTTTCATTCTAGCATACATAAAAATATCGAGAGTATCAAGTAAATATTTATGCTGGCAGTATACGTTTAAATTATCAAATAGAATTGAAATTAATATTAAAACTTTATCATGAATTTCGGTGAAAAAAATTGTTATTTTGAACATACTATTAGGCATGAGGTGAATAAAAACACTGCAAAATAATTCTGTAAAAATAAAAAGCTATGTTTTGAAAATTATTTCTTAATCCTATTTTGAATACAAAACAATATAAAACGATATGAAAAATTTTTTTATCACAAAAGTTAAGTTCATTTATTAATGCACATAACTAGAAATATATTTATAATCAATGCATATAAAAAAGACAATATATATATATATAAATAAATAAATATATATATATATATACATATATATATATATATATAACTTGTATCTTAGATTTTAGTACCTTTATTGCAATGGTGCTATATATTCATAGAGAAATGAAGTAGGGAACAGACGTTATACATTGATCCATCGTAAATGAAAGATACACAATCTATGGGAAAGATTTCTTGAACATAATTTGCAATATATCTGTATATAACAACCACATAAACATAAAATACTCATAAATTTAATTTAATCATTTAGATTCAGTTACCTTAATCTCAATAAAATTTCATTACTTATCATTATACTTAATAGCTTATGTATACGAGTACATAAATAAGACAATCAATTTTATCCTAAATGAATTCGCAATGAAACAGGAAGAAATTTTTATAATTGATATAATTTCGTCATCAATTCTTCTCGAAATAATTTAATCCCCCCCACAAAGGTTCTCATTATAGCTGCACCCATGACCGCTAGTGTCAATACACTTACTTATTGAAGATGGGCGGTGACCAATTAATTCTTAAATACCCCCGAGATTGGAAAGGGACGAGGCCAAATGAGGTAGTCATCAACTTGATCGTCCGAAACATCCTTAGATTGGATCTTCATTTAGTTAGATTCGAACGATATTTCCTTCCCAAACCTCGGGCGGGCAAACGAGGGGAAGGATTCATTTCGTTTCGTTTAGCCACTCAAAAGACCGAATCTAATCGTTAATTGGAAAGATTCTTTTCCTCCACTTGCAGTGCGGAATCTCATTTCCGTAGCAGGCGACCGAAGCAGGAGCATTATAACTTAATTACGGGGTTATTATGAATGGGCATACAACGGCGATGAAATGTAGGCTTAGTGACTTCCAGTGCGTGTGTGGAGTATTCTGACATGAACCTTGGAAAGGTGCTCGGGATCAGGGTTCTAGAGGGTGGAAGCATTATTCTGATGTGGGCGCCAACCAGCACAAACATTCCACACGTTTTCGCAACGTCCTTAGTATATGGGTTAGCTTTAAAACAGATTTCAAGCGTTCTGTAAGACTTGAACAACAAACTTCACAGAATTCAATCTGAAGAAGAGAAATATTATTTGTTGTGTATGTAGCATCTTCAATGTACGAGTAGTTTAAATACAGTTTTTTTTAAAAACAAAAAAGTTTTTGTGTGGAACTATATTTAAACAAAATATTCAATTTTAAAATTAATAAGCAAATTTGTTTGTATGAGGTTTTCCTTTCAAAGTAAAATGTGGGCAGTCTTGCTCTATTTATGTTATTAGGAAAACTAATTTGCCTATTTGTGTAAACTATTCCATGAATTAATAATTGAAATCAATTACATTTATCGACAAACACACAAAATATGTGTTTATTTACATTTTCGATATCATTTAAAGAACGCAAACTTTGTATTTACGAAAACCACACACACACATTTGAAGTAATTTATAATTAAAAGCATATATTTCCTTTTTCTGATCAGATTTTTTAATCAATGATGTTCCTTCTCAAGTAATTCTACACGGACAAGGAAAAAGCTATTACCTGTCAGAAAGGGTTGGAAACCAAAAACGCCAATTCAAGGGTGATTTGTTTTTCTTTTTGACACCACAAGCTCAACACTCAATTTACCCTTCAAGAAAACGACTATAAAGAGAAGGAGTAACAAAGCAACTGCAATAGAACTAGATTTCAAAGTTTTAATAAATGATATTGCTTAAGCATATTCATAATATGGTTTAAAACTATAATTAATATATTGTAGCGTCACTCGTTAGATGTACGTTTACTACCCCTGTTGCACTTTTTGACGCCTTGGAACGAAACAGATGTTGAGCCGACTCTTGAACTGCTCTGATGTTACCACTTCTCTAACATCCAAAGGCATATTGATTCACCAGATGTCTGCGCTTCACGGTGATCTTTGGAACGGACACACCTGTTTTGAAAGACCGTCCATTCTTTCGTTCCCTCTCACATGTTTGCTGAGATGCACTTTTATGGAAGCAGTGTCGCCTTTTATAAGGAAGGAATACCAACTAGTGTATTCCCAGTGTCGAAGTGACAGGTTGATTTATAGACCCTCTATATAAGTTACAAGGGATGGTGACAAAGATATTCTCTGTCGTGATAGGTTTCTGTCCCGAAAAGAACAATGGTGGTTGGGACCAAGACAGAGGATGTCAGATGCAGACCCGTGACGCTCGCGCATCAGAAATTTTTAGGGCGTGGAAGAGGCCCACTCAGGGGGCTTAAAGAGTCTGTTCCGAAAGAGATGAGGATCATCGAGAGATAAGCGAACTGCGATCCCAACTTCTGCAAGACGGAGCGACCGAGACTGCGGGGCAGTCACAGCAGTCATAGATATTTTACGAAATCAGCAGACTGTGATTAGATCGTCTGCGAAATGATAGAACTGCGCCCCAAGCTTGATCTTTTCTCCTGTGAAAGGCTGCAGAGCAACAAAGAATAAATACCATAATAATAATGGAATAAATTTTCTAAATTAATTTTTAAATAGAGAAATATTTATTCATTGCTGTGTGTTTGATCCTTCTCAATACCCAGGGATGAAACAAACTTCGGAATCACGACGTTACAGTGTACTATTGCGAAGAAAATCTATTTCAATGTGTTATAAAACCAATTTAAGAAATGTTTAAATTAGAGAATTCAGTGGCAGACAGTATTTACAAGTTTAAGGCGCTCTCACATACTTGTTTTACTTGTTCATGATAAATTATCAAATATATTAAAATTACATAGTTAATTCTAAACTTGCAATTTTTCTTAGCCAAAAACATGAAATACTACTTTGACAAAAAAAAAATAAGAATATGAAGAAATTTTCAAAATTGTTTAATAATGTGTTCCTTTTTTTATAGACAAAAAATAAAATCCACCTTCCTTTTAAAAAAATCTTTACATAAATGTATTGAATTTAAAATTAAAGGACTTATAAATCATTCCTTGATACTTCTTCATATGCTAACTTCCCTTTTCAATTAATTTAAACCTAACCGCTTTAAATTTATATGGAATGTTGAAATTTAATTGAATATATTAAATGTTACTTGGAAAAAATTAATATCGTTTCTTTTGGGAAATGTAGAAAAGTATTTTTCTTTTAATACATTCTGCAGGCACAACGCTCAAAAATAAATTCAATTTCTTTTTTTCTTCTTTCAGCAATTTACATGAGAAATGTAACGTATAAAATTAATCGGTAAGTTACGTTTTTTCTGGTAACTTCTGAAATTTGCTAAGCGAATTTCGAATTGTACAATTTTAATATAAACAGAAAAATAACTCTTACGAAATTACTGGCATTCAATAAATTTATTCGCCAAATTCCAATTATATTTCATTTTCTTTATTAATATACACACATTTTTATTAATACCGAGTATTTCATTTAAAGGAAGACTTGATCTAATCATTGATTTATTTTTGTGCAATATTAAAAGTTTACTAATCTTTCAAAGCTTTATTGTTTTAAAAGGGTCTGGGAAATTCTAAACTAAAATGTACGAGAATGTGCTTTTTAAATTTATTATTTAATTTCTATTTCGGAAATGCTTCTCTATTATTAAATATATTTTTGAATTAGAGATTCATTGAGGATAATTGCAGCTCCCGAAATGCATGCAAAATAGACGTAATGAAGTTAATTGAAAATGTAGTTACTTGGAAAAGGTTTTGTAAACTCAAAAAGAGCAGGAATAATTACAGAAATTCATTGAAAGGCGATGATATAATGAATAAAACAACTTAAATTTATCTGAAAAGCAATAATTATCAATATATGCTGGGTATATATCTATAAATATTTCAAAGAAAGCTCAGCAATAACTATTCAGATAAATAATAGATCAAAACATAAAATTCTACAAAGCAGATTATTCGTACGTTAAGGTGGTAATATATGGATAAATTTATCACACACATCTGTCCCTTTCCATTATTTTATTCTCAAATAAAAATTAAGGCTTTAAAATTTCAAGTTATGTTTAGGATTTATTCTCTTTATTAATAACATAGCTCAATTTAATGGGGATAAAATATAAAAAAATTATAATGTGACTGATATAACTGAATCAAATTCCTTTATAGTTCATCTACAGCATAAATTCTGGTAATACGAAGCTAAGAGAAATTAATAACTTCAAAATAATAATAATTTCCTTCTTGCAACTAAAAAATAAGCAAATTATTGATTTTTTTTTTAAAAAAAAGGAGCGATGATTTCAGATTTAAAAGAAAAATCTCATTGCAATTCTAATGAATTAAGAAATTCTGATTTTAACAAAAAAAACGATGTAATTTGTAGCAAGAATGTAATAAAATAAAATGTAGAACAATTATTTAAATTTATTATAATGATCATTGGAAGAGAAAGTACTGCATGAATAATAAATTATTGAAATAAATTTTAGAGACAATTAACGTGTAGTATAATTTAATCAATCAAAGAAAGTGTACAATGTGTGCGTGCCGTTAGAAACAAGTGAAGGGGTGACCAAGGGAGCTATATCGTGTGGTAGTCCTCTATACTCCATCCATGAAGGAGGTTCCCGTTTCACCTGAATCGACCCTCAGAGAGCATTGCGAGTGCTTAAGAGGCGTTCCAAATAAATATTTCTGATTTTGAACTACTAGAGCTACATACTTGAAATTTTGTAGGAACCTTTCTTTTATAAAACAGGGACTCACTACAAAAAAAAGGCTTGTGAAAATCGAACCCCCGTGAGACGTTACGTGAGCTGAAGGGGCGTTATAGGTAGACATTCTAGTTTTTGAACTATTAGACCTACTGACTTCCAATTTTGTAGGCACGTTCCCTTCATGGAATAGAGATCCATTACAGAAGTAAGTTCGCGAAAGTTGTACCCCAAGGTGCGTTACGAGGGATTAAGGGGTGCTATAGATAAATAATCACTGTCATTAAAAAATTATCATGCATTCTCTTATGCATTGTTTTGTATCGAGTTTTACTCTCCTTACAAGTCAGCCATTATTTCAAGAGTAATGCTTTTCATTTATAAGAAACTAACCCGTGTGAAAAACGGGTACTTCAGCTACTATTGGCATAAATTCGGACAAAAAGTAATGTAATAGATTCAAAATCGTATTCCATAAAATGTTTATCATCTGAGTAGCAGTGTAAACTTAAATCAGTCAAAATTTGATAGAAATTTTTTTATCATGATTTATCATAGTAAAAAACTTCCGCCGCCAGTAGCACAGTTGGTCTCAAGTTCAAAACCTACCGACTGCAACTCGCCAGTTTTTAATTTGATGTAAATTGACCCTCTGGAATTTTCCAGAGAGTTGCAGCGTATGCAAATTTATGTTAATTCAAGTACTTCTAGAATATTCTAGATGCCACCACTGTATCTTATATAAGCTGCTTCCCCCGAGCTTGGGGAGGCAGTTCGTCTGGTGTAAGATCAAGTAGATCACGCCTGTCTTCTTGCATTCAATAAATTCTCATTGCTCTATTCAACCCTTGTATTGCTACCTGTTCTACTCCAAGAACCTTCCTGATAATATTTAATAATGTTCATTTTCTTTTAAGAGAATAAAATAACATACTTGCATTTGTTTTGACATTTTCCTTTTTTCATATATTTTAATGGGTGAAATTTATCTTTTAGACTTCAATTAAAGAAAGAAATAAGATATCCCTAAAATAAAGAATAAGAATAATGCTGGAAATTGTATTAAGAAGAAAAAATGCAAACTGAATTTTAAAATTAAGGGAGATAAGAAATTCTGAAGGGTAGAAATAAATAACCGTGTATAAGTGTATACAAATACATACGAAAAGTTTTTCCCTTTAAGACACTTCTATGTTTATCTATATTTTGTAAGATAATCTCTTAGAATCTATCATTTTCAAATGCAAACTATAAGGAATTTCTTCCTTCTAGGCTTCTTTATTTCACCTATAAGTGGTTTTTTGTTGTTGTTTGTGAAAACTTAAAGGAAGGAAGGATGATAAAGAAGTGCAGTTTGCAAGGAAGGACTCACAAGAAAGACGAACGTTGTTTCGAGGTAAAAACATTTCAATTTAAAAATATCGCTGATTAAAGACGCTGATAATCCGAAACCTAATGTACAGGACTTCGGTATGGTTTATTCGTTTATTCTTGCAATAGCAATTGTTTAACATGACATACAGGACATTGATCGACACAAGTAAGGAGTCTCACAATGCCCATATAGCTGAATGTAACACACCAGAATGAATTGCGAATACATATATATGTACACGACAGAAAGAATCTTTGAGTTCGGTCAATGTTGAAGGGTATAAATGGCAAAACAAGTAATTTCAAATAGCCCCTCAGCAAGTAGTGGACCTGTTTGGTGGTGGTCATGCGATCTTGCCATCTTGACCAATCCCTCTGTCTTCACCAAACGTAATCAATAGGAATCATTTAATTCAGTGCTTCTCAAACTGTGGGGCGCCCCTCCCTAGGGGACGCGATCATTTTGAAAAGTCGAAAACAAAAGATCATTTTTAAAAAAATATTAGTTTACTAAAAAAGTAAAGGAACAAAATACATTCTCATATAATAAAAAATAAAATACATATTTGCACTGATATAATACGCATAAATGTATCAGTCCTGCTCAATGTATTTTATAATTAATTTAACCATATTAAGTTAGGAATAAGTTTAATAATTACCAGTGACCTCATAGGGTCATATATAAAATTATATACAAAACTTAAGTTTTTATCTTGATAATTTGTACGGTTTATAATTATACCCTTAACCTGCCGACTAAAAGTTACATAATTCCCTCTCCAATGCCACCGTTTTCCTCGTAGGTGCGCGTATGTGAGTGGAGGTGCGTATTAAGGAGGGGGGAATAAAAGAAATAAATAAGCAAATCCTCTGAAATAAGTAAATCTTTCGAAAACACTCTCAATGTTCTTTTTTTTGCATTCCAAAGCTTTCGGAATAATTATATGGATTACAGTGCTTGGAAAAGGTCATACTTTTGAAAGACATATATGTACGTCTGGGGCAATTAACGCTTTGGTTGAGTGAGACGTTCATATACGCCGGTGGCACTTAAGAGGTTAAAATCGTATTGCAACTTTAGCTTCAAAGTGTAGTGTTATTGAATTCTATACACAGTGTTGTGGTATGGTAGGAGGACGCGATGAAAATAATGAATGAATATTGGGTCACAAATATATATATATTGAAAGTTTGCGAAGCACTGGTTTAATTGGATTGGTATAGCATAGAGATAAACATTCTGCATGAAACTCTTTACAGATATACACTTCTTTGATTTATTTCAGGAAAGCTAAAATATTTGCGTTGCTAAAAAAATTCCGTGTTTCTTGTGAGGGGAAAAGGGAATTACTTGGATGTATTGATAAACAAAGCCTTCCCATTTTCAAACTACTAGAACAACAGTGACGAAATTTGGAATGCAAATTCTTTTGTTGAATTGATATCCACTAAGAACGAGACTTACGGAAGTCGACACTCAAAAGGGATTAAGAGGGTTTGTTGATAAGAAAATCCTTTTCGAGCTATTACAATTAGACTTTAGATTTGGTAAGCATGTTTATTTTGTTGAGCAGAGATCCACTAAAAAAGGGTTTTGAAAATATCCGTTTTGTGAGAGCGGTTTACTTAGAGCGTAGATAATTCTACTTCAGTTTTAGATATTATTTAAGAGTCCTGTCCTTGTTTTGAATTTAAGAGGTGAGAGTTATAAGAATGTTTTTAATACATTAGAACGCTTAAAGCCAGAACTTAGATATGACTAATTTAAATATGTATAAGCAGTATATATTCTTGAAACATTATCAAATTCCCAGCAAAGTAGGTGGATAACGGCTACTAATTCTATAAAATTTTATACATCACACGCTACTATTTTCAACAATATCATGGGCAACGTAAAACTTACTTAAACTATTTCTTACGAAAATTTTTGCTATTTTCATATATTTATAATTTTTATTCTATGATTATATTTCATACATTTAATACATTTTTGAAACCTCATTCTTTAATAAAAAATGTGCAAAATAATCGAATTCTTCAAAGATGAATATGTGTATTTACAAGTCCAAATGTGACAGCATTTTTAGGGTGGAAATTGAGATCTCGAAGATAAGTAAGATGAGGAACATTTTTCTTGAGTAAAACGAGAGTACTAAATCACCTCGTGTGAATTGCTTAGGAAGCTCCTTTGTCTTCCGCGTGACTTGATACAGGGCTTCAAAATTACCAGGACCATAAGCCCTAGTGTTGCTTCAGAGTTCGATGCAAATAAAATCAATTTGTTGGAAGCTGTTATATAGTTTATAAATTTCTTCAAACGAGAGTTTATTAACGTCACGCGGCAAAGCAACATGAAAGTTAAAGGCGGCTAAATTAGAAACTTTAAATCTTGGTCGAGTGAAGACAAACCTGAGCTGGCACCCCATCTCCAAACTGCGTCAACGGAAGGACTTTGAATTTTAACAGATTTAAAGTGAATCGGACCATCTACACGGGTGGTCTTCAGTAACCCTACATCGGCAATGAGTCCACCACCATAACCACGAAACTGAAGCAGTCAAGTCAGCTTCTCTATAAAGGGCATCATATTCTTCCCTTAAACCTACCATTCATTCCAAAATGTATCGATCATATGAGGCGTAATATTTTCTCCAGTTTCAACTGAAACTTGTCTTGAGCATTGCTACACTTACCTACTTCGCTTATAGAAATACGTAAAATAAATAAAGAAAAGTGAGGACAAATCAAAATATAAATTTACGAAATCAAATCTATAAGAAATCTTTTTACAAAATAATGAAAATTCAGCTTTACTAGGAACAAGCTGGAAAAATTAGAAGACCAGCTTATCATAAAAGTATTCAGTTTAGCTTTCTCATCCATCCATTTTCTTTATTACTTTAAATTTGAACAATAAAGCCACAGAAATTTTGCCCAAATTTCTGTGCTTAGCGCATATAACATCTGTTGAGATACACTTTAAAATATTTATTATAAAAAAAAATGCTGTATAAATTTAAATTTTGTTGTGCGATTACATGACAATCTTTGTTGAATGGTCGGGATGAGAAATCTGATTGTTCCAAAGAGTGGCAATACTCTTTTCCCTTTTATCATGGAAAAATGATTCAAGATTAGTATCTGAAAAACAAGTAGCACGATTATTTGCAGACTTAGAGAAGGAATCTACTGCCTCATTTCCGAAAATTCAAACACGGCCAAGAAAAAAAGCAAAATATTTAAGATTTTAACGTTCATTTGAATTTTTACAATAACAATATTTCAAGATGAAGTATTTTTTTTGTTTCTATGAAAAAAAAGATAGTCAGAATAAATTAAATATTAATAATCGCTTTTATGCGGCATGGTACATTTGATAGTATGGTTAAGGCTTAAGATTTTGGAAATTAATAAAAAAAATGACATTCATTTTTTAAAAAAAATTTTAATGATGTTTAGTTTAAGCAACATTGTGAATAGTTATAAATGCAAAATTAATACTGTTATTATTTTTGCCTCCGTTGGTAAAACGAACAGATGGAAAACATCTTTCAGTAGTTGTTGTTTTTTATTGTTGTTGCAGTCCATTGTGTGAATGTCATTGTTCTTTAGGGTATGAGAAAGCTGAAAGAGGGGCACAAAGTAGTCATAGTTTGAATCAAGTGATGTAGAAGTTATCCTTGAAAAGAAAATAATAATTTGGAGGGTGAATATATCAGAAGGGGGGAAAATAATAAAACTTATTCATAACTATTTAATTTTACGCTAATGACAGATGACTTACTTTTGAGTACGCCAAAAGAGCTTTGGACAAATCTCCTTGTTAAGAGTTTCCCGAATCTAGAGCAATGTGAAATAAACGCCACAGTAGCTTGCTGGTACATAAGATCATAAATATTAGATACAAAACCGTGTTCTGGGCAATATCCCTTAATCATTATTGTAATTTACCACATTTATTTGAAATATGAACCGATCCAAGAAAACTTGCTGTCAATTTTCAAATACTCAGTTTTTTCTTACTGAAACTGAAGAGATATTATTCAGAAGTAGATGTTACTCAGTTTTTTATGGAAAACTTCGAAGTTTAAAAGAAGACTTACAATTCGTTAGCTTTATAAGTCACAATTTTAAATTTAATTTTTTTATTCCATTGTAAATCTGTGCATGGAAAATCTTTAGGAATGATTTAAAAAAAAATGGAAGTTCTTTAGACTAAGGGGTTTATCATTCGTCTGTCATTTATTATTTTGTAAGATATGAAATGACTTTTTGTCAATAGGGCTAGGTTAATAATCCACATATTTTGAAAATAGAAATTTCTGTGTGATCTTTTTAAAATAAAGTGTATTAAAATAGATCTGATATAAAATTAATAATTTTTGTAATAAAGCCGAGGGTTTTTCTTTTCAGTTCATCAATAATTTTTACTTCGACTTCACAAAAGAAAATGAAAATTATTATTATGATTATAATTGTATTTCTACACAAAAACATAAAGGGTATTATCATTTAATTCAGTGCTGCCTCGAAGAAAATTTGGTAGCCACCGCAAATGAAAAAGCTAATGTTTAAAAAATAACGGGCAAAAAAAGTCGGTTTTGACTAGTTAATATATTAATTGCAAATAAAAGGTGAACATTTTTAAAAATAAATATAGGTATTTACAGACCTACAAAACATTTACAATTACATTAAATTGTAACCGTTGTATAGAAAATTAAAAACTCATAAGCACGCTCCAAATTTTCTTTTTTCAATATTTTTTCTCATTTGCATATAAGGGAGAATATACAATTAAAACTCGGGGAATATATAGACTTATTCTCTTGATCATTTCTCTTACCAAGAAATGTCACTCAAAATCAAAATGCTCGAAAAGGTTGGATTTTCATAGTAAAATATTGCAGCGCCTTATGATAAAAAAAAATTATATAAATAAGTGATCAGGTCTTCTTTAAATAAAAGCTGAATTACTTTTTTAGGTTATTTTTTAGAAGATTAACAGAAAATGATATTTCAAATTTATTTTTAAAAAAACAACAAAGAATAAAAATATATCGCATTGATATGTTCCAATTAAATTTAACATTTTTTAAATTGAACTTTCAATCAAAAGCTTATCAAAACATTTTTAAAATAAAGACACGCCAAAATGTAAACAGTATATTCATATTTAAGCTTCATCTAAACAAACAGAGGCCAAACTACACAGATCAAATGTCTCCTGACGATTTAAGCACGGATATACGATTAGATTCCTTTGTCCAAAAATTCTAGAAGGGTTGGTTCAAGAAAGTTGTATGTAACCTACTGGGAAACCATTGAATAAATAACACTGCCGACCGAAATAAATCTAAACAAGCATCCATTTTTATTCTCTAGCCTGTCAGCTATTTCAAAAAACAAGTGTTTGACTTTTATCTCCTTTCATTCAAGAAGTGAGTTGACGTTTGTGATTCTTTCTATTTTTTCTTCTTGCATTATTCCAATTGTATTCCTAACCCCTTTGTTTGAACTTCTGTCCTTTTAAAGCAAACCGATTCCCTATAGAAATGAAGACTGGTAGGATTGACCAGTGACGTAAAAATATGTATGTTGTTCTAGCACTTCTTTTCTAAGATAATCCATTTCTACATGCCTTATTGAAGTGCATTTCTTACCATAAACAGAACTATTGGCTTTTCTATAAGTTTCTCAGCTTAGCAAAATAAAAATATGGAGACATTTTTCTTATTCTAATTATATTCGTAAATTAATGGGTAGCTTAAATACTTTGTTATTCGAAATTCTACTATGAATTTAAATTTCATTATATCTTGTGATCTGCTGTAACTCTTGTAAAATTCATTCCAAAATAAAAATAAAAATTATAAATCTGGAATCAAGTTTTAATTCTGTCAGTTTCTATAGATATTTTTGCTATTTTAACGTTTTATTGTACTATTGAAATGTTAGTTTTATTTTCAATTTTAAAAATCACATAAATATATTGGGAATCATTCCCTTTCTGTAAATACAAGCATCTAGAAAATATCTCAATCTTAGTATATATGATACCTTTTAAATAGGAATGCATAATAAAGCTTGATGCGATATTCATAAATAAATTATTTTTCTTCTGGTATGTTTACTTGATATGCTTTTCATATTAAATCGAATTCTTTTATCAAATATTTTCTATATTAACACTATCTATATAATTATTGTTACATGGTTTTCAAATGATGTGTTGTAAAAATTTCAATTCTGCTGATTTCTTTTATAATACCATTCTTCTAGTTTCAAAAAATTATACTTTACGAAAGCATTGTTTTGAAAATTATTTCAATTACAACTTAAGCTGATGGAATTTCATTAAATAACTAGAAGCACATTAATTATTTTATTTTCATAATTAGTTCTCCAAAATAGAATCGGTGTAACAATTTAAGTATTGATTATTTTTTTTTGAAGAATTACAAATAAAAGTAAATCAATATATATTGTCATATTTATGACACTCTAAAATAAGAAACACATTTAATCATTATGTAAGACAAGGCACAGAGATATATGTAAGGTCATTGCAACGGATATTTTTTTCTCAAAATCCATTCAAAAGTTGTTTTCACAAAACTTTTAAATTCAGTTTAGAATTAAGTAATTTTGTAAACACTGATACAATATAAAATTAAAGCTAATAACTGTAATTTTTAGAAGAAAACAAATTAAATTTGTACCTTGTCCAAAAAGAAACTTGACAGAGTGACTGGAGTTTCCTTCATCGATGTTTTTTCAGAGCTTCAATGATGAAAGCAATAATAAGTATTAAGTGCTATGCTAAAAATATCTATGTAAAATATTTCAAAGTGTAAGGGATTTTTATTAGAAATACAGCAAAACAAATTCAATTTTTAGGAAATATGTGTCTTATAAAGATATACGTCATAATATTTGAAGATATGAGATAAATTTAACTAAAAAGCTTTTAACAATTAGAATGTTTTAATATTCTTGGAAAATAAATCACATTTTGTAAGAAAAATCAAATATTTTCGCTTATTCAGCTATGATCTATTTGCTTAGTAGTAGAGTCTCCTTAATAACTTACCACATTTCGAGATTTACATATATTTAATGCACAGAATTTTTCAGTAGTATTCTTAATTTTATGTGAGTATAATTAAATTCACTGCTAATTGAGAAAGGGATAAATTATTTTGCCTTCACAGAAAGAGTTGCCCATATATATTTTAGAAACGTTATTCTTAGTTAAAATTTATTTTTAGAAATATACAATGTCTAAAAAACTTTAATCAGTTTTGCAATATGAGATATTTTTTTCTCCAAAAGCATCATATCACTGTTTACTTATGATATTTGATTTTTCTATAAGTAAATATACATATAGTAACTTAAAATCATTTCAAAACCACACAATATCAAAAATGCAAAATAATTATATACACCTCTGTTGTAAAAAAAAAATCGAAGCATCAAGATGAGTTGTCCGATTGTGATGAAATTTTCAGGCAAAGACATCTTGGGTGAACATGCAAATGTAAAATTTTCAAGGCCAAAGAACATGAATTGCGGTCGTAGCGTGCATTTCTGCTGAGCAACTAGCAAAGTATAAAACCGGTATTATAGGCAAAAAATTTACCTTGTTTCGTCTTCACCGTTGTGATTCCTTAGAGAAAAAACGAATGATGCTAATAGGATGTTTTCGAAGAACTTATAGATAAATGAATAACTTAAAACGTGGCCGCATTGTCGGAATGTTTGAAGTTAAGTGATTATACCGATCAACAGGAGATCATCTCCTGCAACATACAGGCACTTATGTGCAAAGAAGCTGGCAGCAATAGTTGTTACGATGAACTTGTCAATGAAATGAAGTCTCTGGATGGCGAAGATGCACAAATACAAAGCAATATTGGATTTTTGTTCGACAGGCCCGGACTGCTCCAACGGTATCATTGTCTACTATTCAACGTACTACAGACTCTTCACTACCTACCGTCGTATCTTCCACCATTTTAGGGCGCTTGTCTGAGGCGGTGTTACGCTCCCAGCGGCCTTCAAGACGCCTGCCTTTGACCCCACAACATCAGCGGAATCGTCCACAGTGGTGTCACAGCCGATCAACGTGGTAGCCATCAGACTGATACCACATAGTGTTCCGTAATGAATCCCGCATTTCTTTTTAAGCAGATGGCCATCGTCTTCTATCTGAACGGACAGAGCTAGCAGTCTCAATCAGCCTTCGTTTTACAAAGGCATGCAGACATATTGCCTAGTGTAACGGTGTAAGCTGCTATCTCATGCGACAGCAGGTCATCTCTAGTCATTCTCTATACATCTTTAACAGCTCAACGGCATGCTGATATCATCCTGTGGTCATTTGAATTACCCTCAATGGCACGTCATCTGGGTCCCAGTTTCCAACAAGATAATGCCAGACCCCATACTATTAGCATATTTCTGAACGTCCTTCGTGCCGTTCATACTCTTCCTTGGTCAGCAAAGTCATCAGACCTTTCACCGATGAAACATTTTTGGGACATGACGGGGGGAGAGCTACAGGCACCCCAAAATGCTTCATATCTGGAGTAATAACTACTGAATGCCTGACAGAATGTATTACAGGACAACATCGGGAACCTCTTTCACTGTTTGCTGAGGCGTATACAAGCATGTATCAATGTCAAGGCCGATTCCACCAACCACTGATTTGAACATTCAAGTTGTAATCATGAGCCATGTATGTACCCTATGGCATTGCTTGTTTTTATCATTTTATTATCTGTGTGTGATCTGTACACATATTTAATTTAATTAAAAACAACTACGTCCTTCATGGTGTTTCGTGTTTTATTTTTTTGGAAAATATTGCATATTTCTAGATTTATAATTTTCTATAATTTAAATTATTTATTAAATTTAATTCACTTTTCCATTTTAAGTACACATCATTTTCTATTTTAATATAAAAACATATCAATTATTTGTATAATTTGCTAATCATTCTCATTAAAACATGTTAAATATGTTAAAGGAAGTACTAAGAGACATTTAATACACATGGAGAGGCATTTAATATAATAGAGTAAACACATTTGACGTTTTTAGACTATAAAAACTAATAGTTATTTCTTACTTTAATTTAATTTTATTATTAATGGATTACTGTGGCATTCAATAACAATTTTTCCATCTAGCATCATATCCACTTTCCTAATGAACGGAGCAATAATAAGGTGATGCTGCTTTTGAAAGTCTTATGATGGTACAAAACAATTGTTCCCAAAGTAGTCTCAATGGACTCTCAGGGGTTCCCCGATACTTTTCAGCGGGTCCGTAGGAAATGAAAATTAATTTTGAGTCTAATCAACATTAAAGTGGTTGCGGTAAGTTTTAATATAAAATATAAAAGAATTTTTGATCCGTTTTATATTTTTGTGGAAATTTAAATAAATAACAATAATTCACTTGACTATTCTCGACTGGGTGTTGAACCATTTTGCTCGTGGACAACTCAGATCCCGAACACAGATGAATCCATACTAATACAGGAACATCTTATTGAAATATTCACAAATGAGAGACTTAAACCAATGTTTGAACTAGGCAACCACTCACAAAGTCTGGTTACAAAAACTGATCCCAATTTTATGTATTGCATTATGGGTTATTGTATAGAAGCTGTTGACTACTTTACCGTCTTCCTATTTGGTAGAAGGTGGATTTAGTGTCGTTATAAAACTCATCACAAGAAAAAAACGGACAAGAAGTGCTCGTGAGGATTTGTGGTCACAACTCACAAACGTTGAGCCGAACATAAATACACTCATAACATATAATCAAGTTCATCCAAGTTATAAGCATTTTTATTTTATTTTAAACAAAAGTTATAATTTCAATAAATAATTCTTCAAGAAAATGCTTTTTTTAAAAATTTGTTATTGTTATACTACGCATTTATGTAGATTTTACACTTGTAGGTTCGTGGGAAAGTTTTGACCATAAAAAAGGGGTCCATTTGTGACGGATCTGTACGGTTTCACTAACCTCCTCAATAATTCTTTAATGTTTTTTTTTCAACCAATCTCCACCGGGAGCCAAAGCGTGATTTATGCAAATGAGAGATATTATATAAGTTCGGGTTTCGCGAGTTAAGGTGATGAAAGAGAGAGTAGTAAAATGAAGAGTTAGATTTTTGAAGTAAAATTAATTGAAGCATCGGTAAATCAACACGCAGTTGTTGACAGTATTAGTGATTAGTTACGCGACGAGCTAAGCCGAAGAGATGAAGATTGAAATTGGATAGTCAAGTGTGGATCCTTAGCCATTATCCGATCTAGCTAGTTATACATTCTTCCCACGACGGACCTGCCGAAATTACAAGAACAAGGTTAGTGATTTAGAAATGTGTGAATACGTGTCGTGTGTTAGCTGTAATTTTTGTACGTGCTGATCTTTCGTGGATTCAGTTCCGATTCCGTAGTTCCGCTAGTAGTAACCCCTTCTCATACTCCACTGTGTTTTATTGTTCTTAAAATTTGAATCGTGAGTTCGCAACTTTCCTTTATTAGTAGGTATCAATAAGTATAGTGATTTGTAATTATGTCTCTTGAATTCTCTAATCCGACTACACGTCCAGAAACAATTAATGGTAGACGGGTGATGATA
>BMAO01002286.1:0-71009 GCA_019973975.1 Trichonephila clavata | reverse complement strand
TGTTATACTTCGTTCAGTTACGTATTGCTATACAGTATTCCTCAGTTTCCTAAAGGTATGAGCATTTCTTTCATGAAGGAAGGGAAACCAAAATTCTATTCGTATTGTACTCAATCTAAAAATATAGCTGAGACTGTTTTTGTCCAACGTTTGAAATAACTAGATTTGGGAATACTTTCTTGATGTAAAAATGTTTTATTATCAAAATAAATTTATATAGTTGTGATTAATATATTATGCTTTTATAGTCCGGTTATACTTTAAAAGTTATTATCAATGTTACACGTCTTACTTTAACACGTAAAGCAAAAACATGAAATTAAAACTTAAGAGATGGATTATGGAGCGCATTTTTAGAAGGAAAATTGAAATTATTCCAACATTCATGAATTAGCATAGCACAATATGATACCCTCTGTATCGAATGATGATAAAGTATAATACTGACATTGCAGCATTTTCCTGTCTTAAAGGCTTTCTGATATTTTTTTGTTGTGATAAATCAGCTCTTAGTGTATCGAATCGTAATCTAACATCATATCTAATATCATGCATTTTCTGTTAATTTACAGTTAAAAAATGCGAAAAAATTTTAAAAGTAAATTTTTACAAGTCAATGATGAGATAAGTCAAAAAAGATAATAATTATAAATTTTCTTTTCTTTATTTCACGTATAAAAATTTGCAAATAGTATCAGATTTTCTAATTTATAGTGTGTAGGATCCATAAGATACCCTGGATTTGTTTACTCAAAGAAATTGAAATCAAAGAAAGAAATAGTAAAATTTTCTCTATTTTTAGAAATCGAAAGAGATTTATGAAGTGAAATTAATAATTCAAAAAAGATGAAGCATTAAAATTTTGTGTTACCTTAAAATGAATTGACGAATCTATTTAATATTGATTGTTTTTGTACTTAATTTTACTAATTAAAATATTCAATTTCTTACTTTCAATACATTTAATTAATAATCTTAAGCCAGGATAGTAAAATTTTGGTACACTTAATGCATTGCCATTTGGGATTGCAATATCGGACTAAATTTCAATAACGGTTATCGATTCTTTAGGTTTTAATACAGTTGTAGAAATTTGAAAATAAAGAAAACACAGGTGTTTCTTTGTTTCATTTGCCAGTTTTATTAAAAAGTGTAAATATCACAAAAATAATTTGCAAAGTTAAATTATAGCTCTATATAAATAATCACAAAAAAGTAAAAGAACATCTTATTTATTTAAATCACACAAAGAGTGTAAACATCACTATCGAGTCTTTAGTCTGTGATTTTCCTCACATAAATAATGAAACCAAATCAAAGTATTATCAACTAATTTTTTATGTTCTTTAAAGTTATTCTGATTCATTTTTAAACATCGAAATATTATGTACTTTTTTTCACAACTACAACCTTGTTTTCACAAATACGAATATGAGACTACAAATACTGCGCGTGCGCACAATCGCTCTGAGTTGTAATAGGATAGTTTTGACCCGCCTCCTAAGATGATTCACATATTTTATCACTTCTCTTGATTGTACGATCCAACTTTGTCTAGTCTAATTAATTTCGCCCGTTAGGGAGACATAAAAACAAAAACGTATATTATTTTGCTATGTTGGTGATCCCTGTACATATAGTGGAGACAATTTTAAAAATTTCTAGTAAATATGTAACGGATCTATACGCGTCCTTTCACTAACTCCTTGGGGATTCCTTTAGGACCAGCATTCTTTCAACCAACTTTCTCCGAGGACAGAAAAACGTTATTATGCAAATTAAGTTTAATATATATATCCTGAATTTTTGAGAGTTAGTCAAGTGAGGATACATTGGAAGTGAAGTGAGGATAGCTTGGATGTGAAATGAATTGATGAGAAGCAAGTAAATCGACAGTAATACGGATACGTAAACAGTGTAGTTGGAATCTCGAAGAAGTGCCTAAGTCAACTATTGGAGAAGTGTTAAGGCCACGTCTAAAGTTTAAAGGATTGCAAGAGTTCAGATACTGTGCTCTTATTTAAAATAGAAGTTAGAAAATTAAATTATGAGTAGCTTCTTAAAAAAAGCTTTGCATAAGTTATCGTAAGAATATATTTGAATCTTGTGTCACCTTAGTCCTCTAGTTGATTAAATTTATCTTACTTAGAGTAATATTGTGTCTGTGTTGAATATTGTGACAAATAAACAATTGAAGTTCATCATGTCGTCTGCTCATTTAGCTCCTCCCACACATCTAGCTGGGTTAGAGGGAAGAACTAATACAAATTCCTTACGAATACCGTAAAAACGGTATTTAAATCCGTCAATACCGGTATTACAAAATTGTCAAAATATCGGTATTTAGCATACAGGTATACCGGTATTACGATCCCTAATTGCAATATATTTAAGAATTCTTTAACTTTTAACTATAATGTATTAATTATTTCAGTTCAATTTTAATTAATTTTTTAAATAATTGAGGTTTAATTTTAAATTTATTTTAGACGGTTTTAGTTAAATTTAAAATTAATTATCATTTTTTAAAAAAATTTTAACCATCTAAATACAAATATATACTTACTTGTGACGTACCTGCAAAGTAAGCTACTCTTTTTTTCCTTTGATAGTTTGTTCCTGGTATTTCGACAACACACTCAAACCCGCTGGTTCCAGGCAATGACAGTTCATCATATTCGAAACTCCTGTACAAAGATGTGTTGTAGGTATCTCTGGAATTCGATATGGAAGTTGAGACATCTTTTACAATAGCCGGTGTCTTCTCTTTGGGAAGTATCCTATACAACTTCAACTTTGGTCTTGGGAACAATCCAGTAGCTTCGCAACTGACATTTAAATTAGTAGATGAAGTGTGGTATTTGACATCCATCGTTTGAGCTGGAACTGAAACAAAAATATTATGTTAGGTACAGATTTAAAAATATCCCGGTACTTCTCGCACAGGGTGTGTCATACCCACCATCTAACTTTTCCCAATGTTGCTATTAAACTTTTTTGGAAAAATGGATAGTTTCTCTTGCCGCTGACTTTAAGGTTATGTCCTTTGAGGGCCTTAGCTTGTAGGTGAATTCTAAATATATATTTGGATATCGCCTCTTTGGTTATGTCATACCCTGCGCGTGAATCACCGTTACATTTCTTAAGGCATGAGCACGTTTTAAATCTTCCTTATGCTATGGCGTATTACTGTAGTAATGATGAAAAAATGTGATATTTAAGTAATTTAATAGTTATAGTACAACAGTGTTTTCGGATGAAAAAATTTTCTTCGCGGTTATGATGTGGAAAATCAAATGATAAAGTGTATAACAGCAAGCATGATTCCTCCACTGAAATCGATTCAGATTTAGAAAAGGGAGACACTGTTGAAAATAAATGTTTTATATGTAGAGACACAAAATCAGTTGAGAAGAACGTAATTTAAAAGAAGACAACTGGTATCTTATCCACTTTCAGATGAACTTTTGAAAAAATAAAAACTATTGCTGGAACAAAATAAGAGAAAATAAAAAATAAATTCCAAAATTTTTAAATATAAAGAATAGAGAGAAGTTAACCCTATATGTAGTTTGATAAAGATACAGATTAAAAAAAACATTAAGATCCAGTGAAAACATCACACTCACTCACGATGAGATTAAAACAGTGTATAAACAATGCACTGAATACCCTTATAAAAAAGAACAGAAAAACTAAATTTACGTGTGAAAAATGTAATAAACATGTTGTATTTCCTACCTTTCTTGCTTTTTAACCTTTGTATACAAATTTTACGGTAAAAACACAATGTAAACACCTTTGGGTATGACATACCCTATGCGAGAACTTTCGGTCGTTTTTATCACGCGAGTGATGCCGGGACATATAACATTTTAAAGCATAAATATTTTATATAAATAATTCAGAAATCAAAATAAAATGCTCTGTGATATTCAAATCCGTAAAAGAGATGTTCAGAACATTGTGATCTGTAGTGATTCTTAGCCACTCAACTCAGTTTATCCCATCCGACTTTCAATCAAAGGACCTGCCCTTAGTTGCCAACTTTTATTTAATTCTTTGGTGTATAGCGAGATCGTAATTTCATATTTCAAATCATTGTTAAGGCATGGGTATTAAGTTTGCCGATACAAACCCCAAGGTTGGATCTGATCTTCCTCAAGGAGATCTTATTTTAAAGTACCATCCATGTTAAATTTAAGATTCATTTTGAAAGAAGATTCGGGACTCTGTGAGAGAAAAGAACTTTTAGTTTCCAAATGGACAGGATTATTTGTGGCCTGTCCTGATCTGTCGTTATCGTTAATTCTTAGAATTATAACTGGACATAACCACATTTCGAATCACCTATACATATTCGGTTTAATAGGCTCTCCACCTTGCCTTATATGCAATGCTACAGAAATCGGAAGATACTATCTGGTGTCTTGTTTTGGAATTGGCGATGTAGCAGCTGCTATTACTGTCAAAAATCATTATAACTTATATTGTGTTTAATCCGGGAGCAAGCACGCACTCGGTACTAAAGTTGATGTTCACACAGGGAGGCTAAGTCACCCCAATCTTTTTTTATTATCATTTTTGTTGTACATTATAAAAATCGTAATTCTAGTGAACACTATAACTAAGATAAAGTATACTTAGCCACTTTTTTAAGGACTTTTTCAATTTTTCTTAGATAATGTGAGAAAAAAATCCAATCAAACTGAACCAAGAAATTTCAAATGTGAGTGACTTTAATAAAGGACCCAGATCACAGACTCTTTTCGCTAACATTACAGGAATGTTTTTTGCAGGCAAAACTGTCATCTTTGTTCAAGTTATTGTAGTTTTATTGTGCTTTGATGATCGACATATGACATGCCAAAATTTTTCTTGCTGGTGTCTTTTTGACAGGGCGAAGTGCATTTTGTGGTACAATTATGACTTCGTATTTTACTTAATGGAGTTCTTTCAGTGGCATTCGAAAATTTTCCTTTCAACTGAAACGTTTTATGTGTGTGTGTGTTTATTGATTTTCTCTAAATTAATGTAACAATCATGATTAATATGCATTATTTCAGTAGGTTCTTCTCTAGCTTCATCAGTTTCAACCTCCTTCAACAGAGATCACAGAACCCAATTTCTTCTTTTACATATTCTGCTAATTTACATTTATAAACCATAATAAGTCATACAACTTTGCAATGAAAACCACTGAGTCTTTTATAGAGG
Source organism: Trichonephila clavata (assembly GCA_019973975.1). Lineage (NCBI taxonomy): Eukaryota > Metazoa > Arthropoda > Arachnida > Araneae > Nephilidae > Trichonephila > Trichonephila clavata. The sequence goes on along the minus strand of BMAO01002286.1, from coordinate 65,792 downwards.
AAAAATGTAGCGTGTTCATAAAAAATATTTTGGAACAAATGTGGTCGCACTGGAAACTGAGTCAAAACAAGTACCTTAAGATGGTATAGAGACGTTTGCCACTCCCATAAAAGAGGGAGATTTGTGACAAATACACTTGAGTTCCCTTGAAGACTGTCGTGTAGGGGGATACTGTCAAGGTCATCGGTAACAAATACGCAGTTTTCTCAGAATTAACGATTTCGTGAGCCTGGGGTGACTCTTTGTCCCACGCGAACGCGGTCGGATTAATAATTGCATTGTACCACCCATCGTAGATTGATTAAGGCCATGCCTAAGGTGTCGTAAGACAAAAAAAATTTAAATCAAAATATTTTTAATGCAAACTCTCCAAAAATGTTGCTTTTGAAAAATCAGAATTTAAATTTGCATTGTTAACAATGAATTCCATCCGTTACAGATCCATCTCTAATAACCTGATGTTTGTAAAAAATACAACATTACGAAGGAATCATCCGAATCAAATGAAATTGGCAGAGAATGTTAATTATATAAGGTTATGGAAAATAGTAAAGTTTCGTGGTGCGAGCAGCGTCTCCAAAACCGATGGCTAAAAACGTATAAACAGAGGGCTGTAGCTGGACATTGAAAATTGTGAATGGTTATTTGTTAGTGACAAACGCTTAGTGAGATTTGAGGTATCCGACTACCCTAAAATTGTGAATTTTGCCAAAAGTTGATAATTTTTTTTATGGTTTTATTTTATAGGCCATCTTATTAGCTTTATAAAAATACCAAGTTTATTATTTTCCTTTCACCAGAACAAAACCTACAAGTGTTTAGTAAAAGCAAATGTCATTACATTAAGCAAGGTGTCATACTTTAAAAATGGCTTTACTCGAAATGTGTGTGTGTGTTTTTTTGAAAATACTCAAACGGGGTCAGCGATTGCTAAAAAAGATTTAAAAATAATTAACTGAAAATTTTTGTGTATGTTCTGTATAATAGTAGAACTGTTTTAACCTTCAGATTTATTAATCACTGTTTTATTACAAAATTTATAGCCCCTTATGTGAATATAACCACTGTTTTTTTTAAGCAATTTCATGTAATAACAGATATAAAGTGCTCTAGTTTTTGCAAAAACTAAAATATCTCTTATCCTGATGGTCACTTTAAAAATGAATAACATAGCAACACTTCAAAATTGAAAATCTGTTCATAAACTTTTGGTGCAGAATGGACCGCGTTTGTGTTAATTTTTGTCAATTTTTACCCATTTTTTCCCATTTTTTTTAGTCATAATAATTTTTTTCCTCTTCTTAATTTTAGCATATTTTTCTTAAGATAAACTAAACAAATCTAAAAATAACAAAAAAAATCTCCATATCTCCATTTAAAAAAAAATGGTCGCAACTAGTCGGATACCTTAAGTATACCTCCAGTACGAAATAGGATGAAATTTCAACAATTTACGGAGATTAATCATTGGCTTTTGTGAAAGAGGAGTTTCCTGTGGCGCAATAGCAGCTTGTGTGCAGAGTAACTGTTTCACAGCGATGCGAGTTTGGAAACAGTGGGCCGACGAGTACTGTACAACTCGAAAAATTGGGAGTGGGCGACGGAAGGTGAAATCAGCGCGCGATGATAGATGCTTTGTCCACATGGTCGTGAATGACCGTGCAGTTTCCTTCAGTCAGTTGGAAGCCCGTTCGTCTACTCCTACACGTATATTAATCCCGGCTTCGTCAATTCGTCGACGACTGCTGCATTGTAGACTGAGTGCAAGGATTCCCATTTGAACAAATACCCCCTCACAGCAAGCCACCTATGGCTGCGTCTACAATGGGCTCATAAACACAAAGCCCGGCGAGCGGATTGGCAATAAGTTGTCTTTTCAGATGAATCACGCTTCAATTTGTGGAACCCTTATGGCCTCATTTGTGATAGAAGCTATGCCGGTGAAAGCTGCCTTCCAGAGTGCATTATCGAACGTTATATTAACCTAACACCCGATTTATGGTTTGGGATGCGATTTCATATCGTGGACGATCTCAGCTGTTATGAATTGAGGGTAATCTGAATAGTAACAGGTACGTACATGAAGTGCTAGAGACCAAAGTCGTTCCCTTCCTTCAAGGTATGCCTTAAGCTATCTTTCAACAGAATAAGGCATACTCACATGTTGCAAGGAATGTTTGAGACTTCTTTTTAGCCCAAGGCATGCAACTTCTTCCTTGACCTTCTTATTGTTTAGTTATGACGCCTATTGAATATATGTGGGATTTGGTTGGTCGGCGTCTAGCTCATGATCCGCTTCCTACAGCTTCAAAACAGGAACTTTGGGGGCTTATACAAATAATGTGGAATTCTCTTCCACAAGCAGACATTCAACAACTGTTTGACTCCATGCTACTTCATATAGCAGCTGGCATTGCAGCGTGTGGTGCTACACCAAATATTAATTTCGGACACTTGATATTGTTATTTTGCTTTGGAAATTTATTCATTTTTTTGTAAAAGTACAAGTCGTTTGTGTATTACTTTTCTGATGACTTCTTCATGGTGTTGGATATTTACAAACAGCAGTTTACAATTATTATAACTATTTTTAAGAAAAACATTTCTTAATTTGATTCTCATTAAACAGAAATATTTTGATACGGAGGCTTTGCATTCTACAGTATAAAAGAAAAATACATGAAGATCCAATTTAATCGAATTTTATTGAACATTTAAGCTTAAAAAAGGATTTTTAGAAAGGACTTTCAACTCAATTACATTACATCTCAGATTTTAAATTAAGTGCATATTTCAATAAAATTTGCATGCAAGTTATTTAATGTGTTTTAAGTTACTTCAGGCACTCAATAAGTAGAAACTGTTAAAAATATTTTTAATCAATATTTTATTCATGAAAATACGATAAAATCAAAATGTTCATTCACGAAAGTATTTCAAACAAAATTGAAATAATCAAATTCTAGATCAATGTTGATTTTACTTTACAAAATAAAATGTAACTTTTGAAGCTAACATTACTTTTCTTCCGATTTCTTAAAGTATTTATTATTTTCTTAAGACATATTTCTTAATATTTGCTGAGAGTTTCGTAGATTGTTATCTATAATCTTTATGACATTGATTAATAATATTTTTATTACTAATGAAATATCATAACTACACATATGACTTTTAACACAATAGTCTTTTTTTCTTTTCTTAACCCCGTAAGCGGCCAATTTTTTTGCACAAATTGATCCAGAAGTGTTCTATTTTTCTTGCTGTAACTAATTATAATACTTAAAAAATGAGAAAAAGGAAGAATTTTATTTTAATTTTCAATTTTAAAGTTTTCACACTATTTTTTTTATTTTATAACTAAGGAACACAAAAAACAATAAATGTTTGCTTTTTATAAGTACACTCTGTATGATTAAAAAAAATTCTTTCATACTTACAAAAAAATTTCATGATTGTACATCTTTTTCAAACGACTAAGAATTTTGCGTGTGTGGGCATATATATAAGCACACACAATTTGAAGCATGGGGCATATCTAAGTCTTACATCTCAACGGGGACAGAAATAATATCGGCTTTTTTAGATTATCTTTATATTTTCATTTCTTTTCAAGAACCACAAATTGTTTACTGCCTTGCCAGTTCTTTTTTTTATCGAATATATTTTCAAGAATCTAAATTCTTGCCTTCAATGAAAAATTCTCATCTTCACCACGAAGAAAATCCCTGACGAGAAGTATTTCAGTACCATGGACAATCTGCATCTCTCAAAAAAACACTAGAACCAATATAATCCCACTTTTAGAATTTATATACTGTAGAGCGTCGCTTATCCAAACGTTTATTATCCGGAACGTCAAATATCCGGACCCAAGTCCGGATACGTTTTCGAACAGTGCAATGCTCAACAGTTGTTTCGAGTGAGGTCAAAAGTGACGGGAAAACTCAAGGTGAGGGATGTTTGGGGAATTTCAGTTGTGTGATTTGGTAAGCATCTGCGTGGAATATTAAGTCAGTTTTTTTCCAAGTGAAGGGGTGTATAAGTGCTCTTTTGTTGATGTAAAAACCTGGATGGCATACGATGCAGAAGACTGAGGAGTTCAAATGCCAAATGATGACGAGATTGTGACTTCCGTGTAAGAAGAATCCTACTTTGTCGATAATGAAATGGATGAAGATGAAAACAACAACAATAACAACGAAAGTAGCAAGGGTCCATCAAATACTGCTACGTTTCTGCATTAGAGACAGCTATGGAGTGGTACGAATTTAATCAGAGTGCTGTCCTACTCAACTAGTGCTGTTCACAAAAATCAGAGACCTTGCAGCGAAAAAACGAAGGTGTAGAATGGTACAGCGTATTTTACACAAAAAAAGTAAAATTGCGACAATTTGCTCCTATTTTGCTTTTGCTTCAAGCACGTTTAGCGTATGTGATGGTTTTCAAAATTCGAATAGTGTCTGGTTTCATATACTGTATGGATCGCATTCGGGTTTTCGGTTATTCGAACAATCACGTATCCGAACGGTGTCCGGTCCCAATTAATTCGGATAAACGACGTTCTACTGTACTTATAAAATGTGCAAATTAAAAACAGAAGGAAACAAATTTCAGTGTCTGCACAGCGTACGGAAAAGCCGGTTGTGGCTAGCTTTTGGAAGCCCGTACTTTGTACCGGGGAAATCAGTTAAGAGGTAATTAAACCTAGTTTTTGTGAGTTTTTATTTTTCATTTTGTTTGTATGAGTTATGAATATTTTAAAATTAGAAACAATAAATTACTTAATATTTATAATTTTAAGTTCTGCTTATTTTTTTAGTGTGTTCTTTAAGTTACTTTCGTAATTCAATTTATCACACTAAACATTTTTTTTCACTAAATCATTTCGACTTACAGTTTATTTTTATTTTATAACCTCACGAATGCTTTTTCTAAACATTTATCTTCATAAACCTCTGAATTATGTCATAAATTTTCAGAATGGCTTTTAAATAATGAAACACTTTATACCAATAATTTCTTATTACAATTCCTATGTATCATACATGATAGAAATGTTTTCAAAATTATGTGCCATCTTACATAAGTAAAACACAGAAAGCCTTATTTCATACACCAAAAACCATCCGAAAAATAAACAAAGGGATTCTCCATAAAATTCCACGTTCACTGAAAAAAGAAATAGGTTTTTGAAAACAACGCAATATATCTTTATCTTTTAAAAGAGTTCATATTTTGAAGAGGAAGCATTTCCTATCTCTGTTTATTTACCTTAAACAACCACTGGTATATTGCAAACATAATCATAGTTGAAAAGGAAACATTGCTTCTACTGAACAAGAAACCTAGTCCTGACATTCTGTAATAGCTAATCCGTAAGATAGGAAACTATGATTGCTTTTTTGTTCCGCACAAAAAGCACTTTTTGACTGTCGAAATCTGCCTTCTGGCAGGAAACAACAAAGACGAACGACGTTTAAAGCGGCAGAAAAATAACAAACAATTGCCCAAAACAAAAAGCACTTCAGGTTTTATTGCAATAGCATCTATGGAAAGGGTGGCGTTTGGAACGTTGTTTGAAGACAATGATTTTATCAGTAGTTATTAAAACATAGTATGACGGTGTAGTTTGAGGTGTGTAATACTTATTAAGATTTTTTTTAACACGAAGATTTTTATTGCAATTTAGATAAACTATTTAAAGTATATTAAGTAAGTACTTAAAGATGAAATTTTAAGTATCAGTCCATGTAGCTAAAAATTAACCAAACTTGTTTCACTATTGCTTGAAGTTTTTATTTCAACCAATAGTGAAAGATGTTATATAAAACTATCTGTTTATATCATTTATATGAATATATATTATATGAACATATTATGTATATAAATTATATGAATATATTATTTATATGAATATGTTATTTATATGGATTATATGAATATATTATTTATATGAATTATATGAATATATTATTTATATGAATTATATGGATTTAATATTTATATGAATATGTTATTTATATGAGTTATATGAATATATATTATTTAAATGAATTACATGAATACATTATTTATATGAATCATATGAATATTTTATTTATATGAATTATATGAACATATTATTTATATGAATTACATGATTATATTTTTATATGAATTATCTGAATATATTATTTATATGAATTATATTATCATTTATATGAAACTATCTGTTTTAAATATTTTCATGGACACTTTCATTTATTTAATTTAAAGATCTAAACTAATTTAGCTATTGCAATTATTTAAACCATTGGCTGAATTTATTTAAATCATCAATGAAATTTATTTAAATTTTGAAAAAAAAATATTTTTTTCTACAAAACTTATAAAATTTTCAATTCTTGCGAATTTAATTTTTTTATTGTAAAAATTGAAAAGTTATGATTTTTTATCTATATATATATATAAAGGAGAAAAGCAACTCATACACTCATCCTGATATGTACGGAACTACTAAACCTTAAGACTGGAAATTTGGTAGATATATTCCTTTCAAGGAGTAGAGCTCAACTAAGAATGGGATCTTCTAAAATTGACCCTAAGGAGGAGGTTGCGAAGGATAAAGGGACGTTATATATATAGATAAAAATTCTTGTTATTAAACTGTGAAACCCACATACTTGAAATTTGGTAAGCATGTTTCTTTAGTAGAATGGAGATCCGCTAAGAAATTTTTCTGAAATCAACTCCTATGGGAAAGAAGGGAATTACTGGAGCGTATTAATAAAAAAATTCTTTTTTCGAACGGTTTTTGTTGTTGATGATAAATTGAAATCCGCTGAACGGGTCTTACGGAAATCGACTTTCGAATGGGTTTATGAGGCTTATTGATAAAAAAATCCCTTTGTTATTAATTACATTTAGACTTTAAATTTGGCAAGCTCGTTTATTTTATTGAGTAGAGACTCACTATAATTATTTAAGACCCAACCCGCAGGATCGTGGGTTATATATTATTATACGTTTTTGCTTGTAGATTATTCGCATGTAAGAAATCCCGAATTTAACGATTGGGCGGGTTTGCAGAAAGTTTAAGTATGACTTAGTATCAACAGACGGTGGTTGTAGTCCATGTTTTACTTTCATCTGGCAAGTCTAGCATTGTTTCCAAATATCGAAAGCAAGTCTTATTTTATCTGTCGTAAAAAGGTAGTTATCAATATATTTTTAATTGCTTCGATACAAATTTTTGTCTTAAAGTTTAAATAATTGTCAAATAGTAAACAATTAATAATACGTTCTTAATGTTGCTTGTAGGACTCAGGATTTCGTTACCCGCACGATCGTGAGGGTTGGGCGTTACTTAAGTCAATGCATCTATAAAGGTAAGTGCTTGCCATGTGAGTTTTATTTTCTTATTTTTTTTTATGGAAGGATAAATAAAAGCGAAATATATGGGAACACAATTAATACCATATTTTTAGGGTTTGCCATAGACAAGAGAGTCCCGCTTTTTCTTTTCTCTCGCTTTTGTTCGCTATACATTTGTTGAGGGGTATGTCATTTTTATCCTCTATACAAATATATGACTCTCTATCTCTTCCTCTCCCCCAAGAAAAGTTTGTGTTTTCCGATGAAAGTTTGTAAAGTTTGGTTTATTAATATAATTTTTTTAATAATAAAACTTTCTGGTGCATTTTATTATTTTTCGTGAAATACCAAAAACTTTTAACCAAAAACTTTTTTTGGTGTATAAAGAGAAAAGAATTCTCACACAATAAGATATTTTGCAATTGTTGAATAAATCATATTTTAAAAGTGATATTTTGGATGATGACTACGCTGAGAACAAAACACATGGACCTCGTATACTGGAATGAGAATCAAATTTAGATGAAGGCGATGAAGAAAAACACGAAAATATTCGTAATGAAAGGACAATTTTGGATCATCCTTTACAATTAAAGTATCTTGAATTCATTCATTTCATTGTCTTAGCTGTAGCAAATTCTTGGTTTCAGTAATAACAAGATTCAGTATTAAATAAAAATCCACCAAAAATGAAAATGGATCTCTTAAATTTTAAGTTAGAGATAGTTGAAGCGTTAGCAGCATCTCCTTTTACTGACAAAAGTATTTTAATCGAGAACGAACATGGCAGTGTTGTAATTCCTCCCGAAAAAACATCTAAGTATTATAATACGCCTGCTAAAGACCATGCCAAGGTAAAAGACAAGACATGTATAGCCATTTTCGATTTTCTGAGGACGTTTGGAAGCCACACAAATGCAGATTTAAAAATTGTGAGTGCAGTTCAAAACACGTTGTAAAAAATGCAATGTTTATTTTTACTTTTTAAAAACAAAAACATACTTTAAGGAGATTTTTCACTGTAAATAAACAATGAGTCATTAAAATAATTAATTATACATGAATAATTTCCTTGCCTGTAAACATTTTATTTTCATTAATTTTGTTTTTCTTCTATCAACTTAGAACTAAAAAATGTAAAATTTCATAGGTGATGGTTTCACGGGTAAATCCCAACCCGCACGATCGCGCGAAAACCGTCTACGTTCCTGGGAGGGAGCAAAACTTTTAATATTGTTTATTCCAGTGTCATTGGGGTCAATATAGTGTTAATAGCAAGAAAAATTTAATATTTAAAGACGAAAATATATATACTTCGGATCTTAAAGAGATAAATGGATTTTGAGGGAAATCTACTATAGGAGAAGAGATAACGAGAGCGTAAAAGATAATTCTATTTCAATTTTAGAAATTATTGTTTAGAGAAGTCCTGTCCTTTTTTAATCAAGAGGTGAGAGTTAAAAAAATTTTTTTTCTTGTACATTTGAGCGCTTAGTGCTAGGATTTAGATATCAATAACTTATATTTATATATAAGCAATATATATATTCATATAACATCATGAAATACCCAGTGAAGTGGGTGAGGAACATCTAGTGAATATATAAAGAAGAAATAATAGTATCATATTTTATTTGTCACGTTCCAGTCTCGCACATAAGAGGGTCCACGTGTCTGGACCCCTCATCGCCCCTGATTTTCTTTTCTATTGATTATAATCCTATGTATATAGTACTTCAAATTTGATAAAGTACTTATTATTAATAATTTATTTTAATAGCTAATGCTAAATATTTAATAAATAATTCATTTTATTTATTTTTTTGTTCCTGTCAATTGGCAACATCAAAAGAATGTCCAGTGGCCTATTGCGTTATGATAGAGAATGATGCACTTTTGACTCTCTTGAAAATTGCAGGTGAACGTCACTGTCACGTTCAAATATATTTTATTTATAACTTGTATTTAAATGATGTTTTCTTTCAAATATAGCAACTATGCGTAAATTCTTCAATTAATAAATTAATAATTTAATAATAATTAATACATTAATAAATTATTAATCACTAAACTAATAATTAATTAATTAGTAATTAGTTAATAAATTAATAATTACTAAATACATTAATAATTAATAAATTCATTAATAATTAATAAATGCATTAATAATTAATAAATACATTAATAATTAATAAATTCATTAATAATTAATAACTTAGCAATCACTGAATTACTAATTTATTTATTAATACTTAATTACTATATTAATTTATAAAATAATAGATTAATAATTAATAAATTAATGATTAATAAAATAAATATTAATAATTAATAAAGTATTAATAATTTAATAATAACTTAATAATTAGATAAAAAACATTTTCAACTTTTTAAAAACTTAACGAAAATATATATACAGTCGAACCTCATTAATCTGGAATAAGTATGGCTCTAGTCAAAGGTCGGCAAACCGTGGCTCGAGTGCCTATTGTGGCTTTTTGCGTAGACGGTTGCAGTTCTCCAGACTTCTGCCTATATGTATTATTTAAAAATCAATTGTGTTAACTAAAAATTGTTTCATTTTCTTTTTCTCCTTTAAAACGATTCACTGTAAAAATTGAAACGCATTTGCATATGCATTTAATTATTTAACTAGCTTAGGAGAGTTATTGTGTATTGAATTGCCCTCCATTAATAAAATTTATTATGAATCAAGGAAAGAATTACAATTTCTTTTTAAGCATTAAATATTCAATTTTTTGCCACAGTGCCGTTTTGAGAAGATATCCTCAAAGAGATTTTAAGCAACGTTTATTTATTTGCATACATGAGCTCAGCAGCACTCATGAATGGACAACAGATACACTTAAATCCCCAACAGAAGTGATAAAAACACATTGCGTACTTTATGACATGTTTAAGGGTCAGTAAAAAGAGTGATTAAATGTTTTTTTTTTTATTTAAGAACAACGAAAGCCACTTTTTATCATTAGGACACACATGGAATTCCAAAAAAAGCACCGATGGTATTATTCGTTTGGATATATTTTTACGCAAAAGAGCTTGAAAGCTTACTTTCTAACTATGATATTTTAATAGTTGTAGTTTCTGCACTAAGTCACAGAAATAAAAATATCTTCGGAAGTTTTTAGTTGCTAAAGGAATAGAAAAAATGCTACTTCGTGTAAGACTTTAAATTTAAATTATATAAAACGTATTAATTGTACGCGATATTCTTGATCACCACCCTTTCTGGAGCACCTCCTGCACACTCATAAGCATATAAAGGATTTCTGATACGTTATTTATTTTATTTCACGTATAACATTGCTCTTCTATTATGAAAATTTACCTGTCCCGGCTGTAGGTCGTTAGTGTTGATGAAAGTTCGGCAGAAACAAAATAGTTTAGAAAACTGAGCCATAGCCAAATACACTACATTGTAAAAACAGCCTTAATGTTTAGAAAAGACAAAGCGAAATAGCATACATTTGCATAAGAGAGAATTTAAACTAATACATTTATTCCATGTTATGTGTTTGCAAAAGAATCCTACTGAGAACACAAATATTTAGTCACAACTTCACTGACCTGTAGCCTTATGCTTCTAATTCAGCTTTTTATTTGCGTTTATGGATCACGAATGAATTTTTTTTAAATGGTTCTGCGAATGAAATGATCTCAATTTTATTAAGATTCGTATTAATGATAGTCTACTGTATGCATTAATAAATACATCAATTTAAGAATAAAACACTGTAATTTAAATAAAACTTGCTTTCTAGTAAATTTTTTTATTGAACAAAAATAGCCGATGAAGAAAAAAATAATCTTAAATTCTTTACATTTAAAGATACATAACACAAATGCATTTTACTTTCACCAAATACCAACTTTTTAAACGCTTAAATGTTGGAAGGAGATATTAGAGTTGCATCCTTGTGACTTCTGCGTCACCTTCAACACTTGATCTTCTTGTAGAAATTTACTTTTAACTATTAACTTTATATAGAAAGGTTTAAAAATGGTACATACGTAGTTTATATATTTTTTTCTTTTGGTTAGTACTTCTTGTCTTTTATAATGTAGATTTATCAAATCTCCCTAATTTATTTTTGTAAAGCATTCTAATATTTTCTTAGTTTACAATAATAATATAAGTAATTGGTTAAGAGTTATAAAAATTTAGTATTTACAGCATTGCAAAGAATGCAGTTATTTCTTTTTATAAGTTTTGGTTAGTATTACTTATAATATATATATATATATATATATATATATCATTTTCAGCTGTAAAGCAAGAAACAGAAGTATACACACAATGGACTTCGTGTAAGCAAATGTAAAATCCCTTAATTGATGCAAATATACATCATACAATATCTCTTTAACTCCCCTTATCCTGCACTAAGAAAACCACAGCTTAAATCTATTAGTTATAAAAAAAAGTGTACACAAAAATAGTCATTGTTTAAATACGGCAGTCATTTAAGTTAAATAATGATAGACTGTATAATAAGAAAATATTACAACATGAGCAATGGGAAAACGAGAACGAAGACAAAGAGAATGCGTTGCATATTTTAACGCGATAATTTTTAAATCTATAGACTCCCTGTAACCTTCCCACGACCCTTCCCAGGATGGTCGATTTTCGCAAAATGCATTCTTATTGAATCTCTACTCAACAAAAGAAACATGTTTACCAAATTTCAATGTAAGTCTCTAATAGTACAAAAATGGTATTTTTCCCCGTGTAACGACCCCGCAAATCCCCTTTGGGATATCTTAACTCAGTAAATAGTTCTAGAGATTTAATTAAGAGTGAGTGAGTCACTTTTCTCCTTTATGCATGTAAAGATCCTCCATTTTTCAAATGTATAAGAATTTGAGTGTATCATTAGCTTTCCAGAAAATTCTTCGAACAATTTTCCCTGAATAAAGCTACACAAAATGCTTTACATAACTACAAGAAACATTCTTTTCTTATCACCAACTTTCAATAATAGTGTATCATTAGCTTTCCAGAAAATTCTTCGAACAATTTTCCCTGAATAAAGCTACACAAAATGCTTTACATAACTACAAGCAACATTCTTTTCTTATCACCAACTTTCCATAATATTTAAACACACCATACTATTGTCCCATTTGACCTTAAATATTCGGCATGGACGCTGGTTTATATATTAGAACCGTACTTCTCAAGCATTTGTCATCCCTGACATAAGGCATCTGTTTTTTCTCAGAGGAACAAAGAATCATTTCTGCAATTGCCCCGAGTTACGGTTAAAGGTTCCCTTGCGAATCTTTCTATTATCCACAAAGCACTCCAGAGCACACTCTTGCTACGGTCTATGGTTTCCCTAAAAGATATGACGAATGTTGGGCCTATTCATTATATCAGCAAGCTCTAAAAAAATGGCTACTACAAAGAAGAATCTTTGATACCAAATATATTTTCATAAAAGACGTGGTATGTTGAGGTAAGAAGGAATATGTCAAGAACATCGTTATTTAAATCAACCGATTAAAACGTTGATTCTAAATAAATAGAAGAGTTTTAGACTTTGGCATACATTAATATCTTTAAAAAGCAATGTTTCACATAACGCTTCTATTTTAAAGTCTGTTTTAAAATTTAAATCTTTAATTAAATTTTTTTTTCGAAACGTTGTATAAAAGCAGTGCTTCTAAAATTTTCAATATTTGCGACCCAATATTCAATCATAAACGTTACCCTCCATAAAATAACAATGTATTGAATTCGATAAAAGTATATTTGACACTAAAGCTATAATTATTAATTATTAATTTATAAAAATAATTTAATTATATATTATTAAATGCTTAAGTTCCCCCGGTGTGTATAAACGTCTCACTCAGCTAGTGTGCTAATTGCCCCTGACGAATATATACGTCTTTTCCAAGTATGATCTTTTCTGTGCACTGCTATAAATAAAACTATTTCGAAGGCTTTGGAATTAGATAAAATGACCGTGACATTTTTTGCGCAGGATTTACTTATTTCAGAAAATTTGCATATTTATTCCTTAGCCCCATACACCACATACGCACACTCACTTAGATGGAAAGCGGTAGCATTGGGGAGTGCATCACGTAATTTTTAATCGGAAGTGAAGAGATTAATTATAAACCGTACAAATTATCAAGATGCATTTGAAGTTTTGTATATAGTTTTATATATGCCAAGTCCATGGTTTGTCACTGATACTTGTAAAACTTGTCCTTATCTTAGAATTATTAAATTAGTTATCAAAAATCTTGTACAATACAGATACATTTATAAGTGTATTATATCAATATAAATAAGTATTTTATATTTTATTACGAGAATGTATTTTGTTTGTTTATTTTCAGCAAATAACAATTCTTTTAAATAATCTTTTGGTTTCGACTTTTCAATACTCTCGCGCCCCCTTGGTAGGGTTATAAGACCCCTTAGAGGGCACTCCCCACAGTTTGAAAAACGCTGATATAAAGCCACCACAAAATACAGTAATGAATACCGCATCTGAGCTAACCTCTCAAAGCTACGGTAACCTCGTTGTCATGCTTAAGAGATCGTGACCTGCGGGTCATGAATTCAAATTCTCGTCCTTCGTCGTGTAGAGGGGTTGATGCACGTTAAGGTATCCGACTAGTTGCGACAAGTTTTTTTTTAAATCGAGGTATGGGGATTTTTTTGTTGTTTTTAGATATGTTTAATACATTTTAAGAAAAATATGCTAAAATTAAGAATAGAAAAAGAAATTATTGTTACTAAAATGTGAAAAAATGGGTAACAATTGACATAAAATAACATAAACGCTGCCCATTCTGTACCAAAAGTTAATAAACAGATTTTCAATTTTTCAATTCTGATGTGTTGCTATGTTATTCATTTTTTGAAGTGACCTTCAGGATAAGAGATATTTTAATTTTTACAAAAACTAGAGCACTTTATTTTTGTCATTACATGAATTGCTTAAAAAAACAGTGGTTATATTAACATAAGGGGCTGTAAATTTTGTAATAAAAAGGGTGATTCATAAGACTGAAGTTTAAAACAATTCTACTATTATACAGAACATACACAAAAAACTTCACAGTTACTTATTTTCAAAACTTTCTTAGCTATCGCTGGCCCCGTTTGAGTATTTTCAAAAAAACACATTTCGAGTAAAACTCGTTTTAATGTATATCTTGCTTAAAGTAATGGCATCTACTTTTACTAAAAACACTTGTAGTTTTTGTTCTAGTCAACGAAAAATAATAAACTTTGTATTTTCATAAAGCTAATGAAATGGTCTATAAAACAAAATCATGAAAAATTTATCAGTTTTCGGCAAAATTCACAATTTTAGGGTAGTCGGATACCTTAAATCAGTCTTTGCTCAAAATTCTTTTTTTGGTATTGTGTGGCAGTTAAGAGAGGAAGTTTGCACATCAGGTTGTCGTCCTCGTAACTTGAAATCGGTTCAAAATAATGATGTCCGTCACTAGCAACTCTCGTGTTGTTTTATAGTGCGAAGTTACTTAGTCTCACTCACTGAACTAACACCTCGCCATCCCGAAACATGTTGCATTATTCGATTCAGAAAGAAGAAACTGTTCTTAAAAGTTATTAAGAAATAAAGTTGCTACTTTTGTTAAAAATTAAAAATTGACTTTAATGAGATTTTTAATCAATACGCATTTCTCATTTATTTTTTTAATTAAATGACTTTTTAACTAATGTAAAATTTTGGAAACTCTTTTAGATTTACTGACGACGGCCCTTGTAATTTCGAGCCACACCCAAACATAAACATACCACCTGAACTCATGTATCACTGTTTTCAAATTAACACTCTACAAGTGGACTTTCAAGTAAAATTTTGTTTAATACTAGCCGTTACCCACACGCTTCGCTGGGTATTTCATGATGCTGTATAAATGTATACTGTTTATATTTTTATATAAAAATTAATGATATAAAATTCCTAGCATTAAGAATGCGATTGTATTGAAAAATATACTTATGCCTGTAACACTCGTATCTTGATATAAAAATGAAAAAACTTCTTATTAATATATCATAATAATTTCTTAAATTGAAGTAGGATGATTTTATGCACTCTCGTAACCCAATTACTAAGTGGATTTCCACCAAACTAATTTTCGGTGAGTCTCTACTCCGTAAAATTGACATGCGAGCTAAATTTCAAGTCTAAATTAAATAGAGCAAGAATGGAATTTTTACTCTCAATATGCCCCGTATCCCTGTTGAGTGTCGAATTCCAAAAGAACGGTTCTTAGCTCTTCGTTCAAGAAAAGAAACATGAAAACCAAATTTAATTCTGTACGCCTAATAGTTTAAAATTGAAATAATTACTTATAACGCCCTTTAAATCCCTGCAACGAACTTGGGAGTCGATTTTTGTAGAAACCATTTTGCAACGGATCTTTACTACGTGAGAGTAATCTGCTTGTCAAATTTTTCGACTGTAAGTCCAGTAGTTTAAAAATGAAAATAATTTATTATAACGCCCCTTAATCCCTCAAAACGCCTCTTAGGGTTCGAATTTCGCAAAATTTATTCTTTTATCGGATTTCTACTTAATGAAAGGAATATGCGTATCAAATATTTTTGTCTGTGGGTTTAATAGTTCTGGAGATATCGTGATGAGTGAATGAGTGAGGAAGTGAGTGAGTGAGTGAGTTGCTTTTCACCTTTATATATGTAGATGCAGAAACTCCCAATAAACGTCACAACGAATGTTTTGACAAATCTCGAATTTGACAATAATGTTAGGAAAAACAACTAGAAATTTTTATTTTTATTTTAACGTATTTATTAACGAAAAATATGATGTCCTTGTATATACTTTAATTCTTCTAATTCATTTACAATATCATACGTTACATTTACATATATGTTGGAAAAGTTACTTTGTTTTTTCTGATTCATGGATTCTAAGAAAATTTAATAGAATTCACGTTTCTGTAGAAAAAAATCAAGCCCCATAAATGGTAAAGTGGTCAAAATCCACAATAAATTAAAAACGGAAAATATATTTCACAACTGTATGAAAGGTGTTTTATTTTTTCACATTTTCAAAGGGAATGAAAGAATGTTATTCCTAGCGAATATTAGTGTATTAGTCATTTTGCAATCGAAAAATTCTACTGCGTTTATTAAGAAATGAAAATAAAATAAAATGTACGTACTTTAAAAACTCACACACAGCACATATATACAAAGATGTAGTTTGCTGAACGAAAATTTGAATCAATGGAAAACCTTTATCATACTTTGCTTCCTTCTCAAAATTATTTGGGTTATTTTCTCATTAAAGTTTTACTAAAAGCATGACTGCTATCTCTTTGTAGTCGAATCGTGATATACAGATTAATTTTAGTATATAAAGTGAGGGTTTTGTGCAGTTTGGAATTTAGTTGATTGCAAGTAGCATTGTAAGTGTAATATATTATTGGTTCAGTCAGTTACAGAGCAACTATTTGCACAAATGCTGACGTTTACCAACTATTAAAGTAACAGTCATAGTGATATCTTTTTGACAAGCTTTCGTAGAGCTTCGGATTCTATATGTCTTTTCCAGATTGAAACACCATCTGCCTTTTGGAAATTCAATGCCGGGGAGCCTGCAAATCTTTTAGTGATTACAGATAATAGTATTTTGATTCTTTGAGATCGGGTAGTTAAAACTTGTAGTGAGATATTTCGAGAGTCTTTCCCTTAATCTTATATGTGAGAGCTAACATTCCTTAAAATTGTATTTATAGAGTAGAAGAACTGTTTCTTAGCAATGGATTGTGCATATTAGTACTAAAATAAAAAAGGAGGAGTGAGGAGTGATATAACGTGATAGCAACACGAGGTTTGCGAGGTGCTAATTTTGAACAGTCATGAGGACAACCTGATGCATTCCTAATACAAACACAACAAGTTTAGCTTCGACAATTTACGTGTGCTTAAGCGGATTTTGTTATAGGATGAAAGAATTAGATATGATGCTAGACATCGACGAAAGAGAAAATAGTGAGTGAGAATTAGCTTAATTGCTGAATTTCACTTTGAAAATCCGATTCTTCAGTAGTTAGTACTTTGTTGCCTAAATCTAGACCCTTATTGATGTACGTCTTGAAAAGTTCTCGAATAAGCCTTATTAAAAGTTGCCATCGAGACACGGCAACTTCTACCATTTTGTGGGAACTACACTTCTGAGTGTCTTCAAGTATTTGAGATAAGTACTTTGTTGATTAATTAAGTATTAATTGATCTTCCGCGTAGGAATAGAGACAATTAGTCTAACAAATCCATTATCTTAGTCATTCGCGCGTGTAGTTATTTTCTGGTGCTTTGTATCACAGAACAATATTTTTAATTTTTGGCCGGTATCGAGCCACAGTTTTTGGAGTACTGGATCCTTGGATTCAGATAGTCACACATATGGAGAGGGGTAGATCACTATCAACTGATTTGCCATAATAGTATTCCATCCGTGCTCCAAAATTAGAATTATATTAAATGTTTAAAAACTTAAGAATTTTTAGAGCTTTTTTTAATATCAGAAAAATAGTACATAGATATTTAGTTATTATTGAAAATTTGAAAACTAATTTTAGTGAATGAATTCTACAAGATAAAAATAAAATGGTTTTCAACAAAACAAAAAAATAGTGTAACCGGTATTAATTTGAGAAGAATGTAAAGAAGACTCAATTTTATTAATAAAAAAGACATATACGCTTAAACTTTAAAAACAGTATCTCCAAACTTTAATTGACCTTATGAAATAAAAATATATAATTTTAGTTAATACTACAATAAATAAATGAGGATAAATAATTTATTCCGATGCGAGAACTAAAATGCGGAAATAAATTAAAAAACAAATTAATAATTTATGTTACCAACGACAAATTCAATAGTCTAAATTTATTAAGTTACTTGCTAGATTTTAGAAGTTTTTTCCTTTAATGCTTTTTATACATCTCTATCTACACTGAGAATAGAATAAGATTGCATTTAACTTAAAACATGATTGTTAATTGATATAGCACTTATTAAAAATAACACGAAGACTATCAACATAGAGTACAACAATTAAATTTTTGAATCTTACCAAAGACTGTCATAAGTTGCGCCTTTGAATCTTGTCCGGCCAATGACGTGACCAAGCACGTATATTTCCCACTCAATTCCGTAGACGGCTGAGAAATTTTGAGGGCTCTGTATCTAGAGTAGGCGTCTACAGTATTCACAGTGTAATTGAGATCAAGGCGATCTCGAAGGATCCCAGATGTGTGTCTGGTTCCAAGCTCGGGTATCCATTGGTAGACTGGTTCCAGATTTTCCTCAAAGAACCACTTGACCACCAATCGGATGTCGTTCTCATTGTATATGTAATCGCAATCAAGGGTGACAGATTTCTCTGTTCCATTTTCTACCCATCGGGGAACTGATAAACGTCGTATTTCAACTCCAAAGCACACTGAAATAAAAAAATATACATATTTAAAGGCGATATTAAACAATTAACCAAGACTTTTGAGTAAAAATTATGTAAAATATATTGTTTTCTATAATTGTTGAAAGGTCTAGAAGAATCAACATTGCATTTTATTGTAAATATATATTTTTAAATACAGAAAACACATAACTTGCATTGAGATTAAACAAAATGGGTTTTTTCCCTTATTTAAGAAAGTGCCGTACACGTACGATCTACAGAAAAAAATGATTTTTTTTTAAAATTAAAAGAGTGGAAGTTGGATTATTTTTAAAAAAATATTTAATCTTACATATTTTTTTAAAATCTGGAAAAAATTTGGACAGAATATAAAAATGTTAACAGATTAACTAACAGTTACTCAGATGGGTACTAGTAAATATCTTGATATTTGATTTTCTCAATATACCAATTTAAATATATTTACGATCATATTGTATTGCGTTCGATTTTTTTACTTTATTTTTACAGTTAGTGTTTTTAATTAGTTGTGCTGCATCATGAAAATTAATTAATAATTAGCAATTTATAACAAAAACGGTTAAATTTTTTTATTATTTATACTGAAATCACAAAAAAAAACATTTTTATTATTTGACTTTATTACTACTTAATAAGCTTATTAACTTTTAACTCAATGTGTGACCTTATTTTTTTTAAATAATGTATATAATTTCCAAGCGGATATAATAATTTTCATTCCCAAATAAACTGTCAAGTTTCATAGGTAAAAAATTTGATTGGAAACTAATCTATGGTATACTTTTTCTAGTTTTAATATGACCCCCAAAATAAGCCTTGAATAAGATTATCAACCAATCCTGAGCCAGACACTACGAATAACCAATCGACGTGACTTTCAAATACAACACAACTGTACATATTATAGCCAACGAATAATGCCAGTTAAACTTTTTGCCGATTGGTCAATCGGAGTGCAGGTGTAACACAGGAATACGTTTGACGAAGCTGCATTTGGCTAGAAACTGACATTCAATTTTGGCGTCATCTGCTACTAAGAAGGATGATGACTTGATTGTATAATAAGTTTAAGAGGAATATCTAGATTCTCAGATGAGAATAAATTTTAAAAAACTCGTTCCTTCAAGAGTAAATAATTGTGGAAGTTCTGCAGAGACTTTTACACAGAGAAGATGGATTTTTGAACCTCAGAAAATGGCAATTAGAGTATTAGCAGATGGTGTGAGAATTATGAAAAAGCACTAGCGTGGATTAGGCCAGAAACCAGTATTTAACAAGGCGTAAAGTATCATCTGTGAATGAAATGCCTACAGATTAGCAGAGGGTATAGTTAATCGCAGGGCTAATTTAACAATATTCCTTTTGGAATAGCACCACAGTTAAGCTAATCACCAGAAGAATAAAAAGCATCAAACACTTGAATGATGGCCTCGTTCTGTTTTGAGAACTGCGATAAACTGTACATTTCAGAAGAAAATAGTATGGTTGTATTTGAATAAATGCAAATGTTTTGACATGAATATGTAAATAAACGGGACTTACATACTTAAACATTGATACTTAAAACAAAATGGAACATAATTGTACATAAGCAAAACGTGATTTATTGTGCATGAAAAATAAATAATCGTCTGAAAACAAGTCCTAACGCTTTTTTTCCAGCAAAAAACATAAGATCAGGTCTCATTTTTGAGTAAAAAAGCTGCATCAGAAAAAGGGCAAATGCATGGGTTGACGAAATAAAATTTATGTATTATTGTTGCCGATATAAGTCTGCAATCTCGTTATAATTTTGTTTCATATTATTCATATTTATTTCATCTTATATTTCATAAAATCATAAGTTAATATTAAAACCGCACTATAATTTAGAACACTTTGAAATAATCTGTAATAAAAATATTACTAGAACGATTAAACATTTTAAAAGAACACTAATCAAAGACGAAATATTAAGTACTGGAATTATTTTACATTTTTTAAAATTGATTGAAAGAGAAAAGAATAGCAGAACAATGTAACTCATATAAATTTAGCAAATTTATATTTTAAAAACTCATTTATACAAAATTTTATAATTTGCTCTTGTATATTTTACTTCATACATAATATACATTAAATAAATACAATCTCCTTAAATATCTGATTTCTGGGAAAATATTTTTCTCGCTAAAACTTTTTAAGGCAGTGTTATTAATATTATTCTAAATGAAATAAAATAAATCAAACATTAATTAAATATGTCATTAATATTAATTAGGGAATACATTTTTAACATCCACACTTATTTTAAATTAAAAATTTCCTTTTAAGAACTAC
This sequence comes from Trichonephila clavata, assembly GCA_019973975.1. Taxonomy (NCBI): domain Eukaryota; kingdom Metazoa; phylum Arthropoda; class Arachnida; order Araneae; family Nephilidae; genus Trichonephila; species Trichonephila clavata. The sequence continues at coordinate 44,616 of BMAO01002286.1, read as the reverse complement.
TCTAAATTATTTATAATAAGCTAACGCCAATAAAATGTTTCCATCGTATTCTATTTTCTGCGTTTGGTAAAAAAATTGAAAGAAACTAAAGCACATACATTATTACAAACGCATTATTCAAACAAACGACGCTTGGCAAAGCAATCACTCTTATCCAATACAAGTACAAAACAATTACAAGCCGACACTTGCGTTTAAAGTAGAAGCCCGCATTACTTTTATTTAATAGCATTTTCATGTCTTTCATTCTGAGTTCTCTCATAAATCTCGCCAGATTTGTCCAATTTCTAGTACTTTCATTTTGTGTCCCATCTCCACGAACGTAATATCAGGAATAAATATTTCTTCTTTTTTTCTCTCTCCCTATTTCCACCATTCGTTCTCTGGAACGATAAAATCTGATATATGCAAAGAATGTAAATATACTTCAATCCTAACGACGTAGGAAAGGAAGAAAATGAGACTCAACGACATGGAATCTCTGGTTCCCATCTTGCCTGTTGCAAGAGGGGAAATAAAAGCAATAACAGAACCCAGTCCCCACCCCTGAACCCAAGAACACATTAGCTATGACTTCTTATCAAACCATCCAGGGGAGAGTCATAAATTCGCATGTTTTGTTTAGAATTTGGGGTTTCGTCGCTGACACGATAAGCAGCAATTATTATGTAAATGGGAAGCCATATGGCGATGCGATTTAAGAAAGACGTGACGTACCCCTTACAATGCTCTTGGTGAAAAGAAAGTTGGAAAAGAATTGCCCACTGGATGGAAGAACAAAGAAAAATTTAATCAATGAGATCCCATTCAATTACTACAGCAAAATTATACTCGCTGAAAGATTAAGGAGAAGTTTTCCCATCGAAATCTCTTCTTTGTTTCAAATATTTTAATGACTTTTACAGCATTAAAGTTGTTTGCCAATTCGTGGGTAGTTAGCTTCCTTAGTAATAATGAAAACACTCGCTGAATTACAAAGAAATTATAATTTCTGGGATTATGGATAAACCTGTGTACCAAATATTCTGCTTTGTGTGTTTCCGGTATTTTTAATGGATTCTTAAGTACTAAAACTTGTTTCCTTTGTAATAAAATTGTTAGTTATGTAAAACTAATAATAAAAACTTTTCTTCGAAATTTTTTGATCAGCGCTAAGCATATTGTGGAGGAATTTTTTATAAAACTAAAAATACTTGTGTTTTATGTTATTTGAATGAAAACTTTATTTACGCTTTAAAATGTAAATTTTTATTTAATAAAGGAGGTAAAATTGTTGATGCCCGTGACTTACACACATATAAGTTAAATTTCAAATATAGACATATTTGAGAAACATTTGACAAAAACTTTGTGGTGTACATTTCTTGAGCTTTTAAGAAAAATTTTATTTCACAAGTTGTAAGTAACTATAAATGAAAACACAAGTATTTCAGATAGCAGAAAGTTTTTAATAAATACCAGAATTTACAAGGAGAAATGTTAATCTAACAATATTTCAGTTAGAGTAATTCAAATTTAAAGCATATATTTGGATAAAATTGTTCCAAAGCATGGTAATGATTTAATCTCAGCTAAATAATGATGATAAAATTTAGCTTCTTGATTCCACGAGAATTCCTACCTCATCCCAATATGAGCACATTAAAAACATATAACAGCATTGTTATTTTACATAGCCCTATTTATGTGAAAGAATTTTATACTCGCTATATTACTGTTACAAATCTATATTTTTACTACGCACCTATCTACAGTAACCAACAAATTGTTGGATTGATCAGTTGCTATCTAAACCTGCTTGTAATACCATATTTTGTGATTCAACGTTATGAATTTATTTTCAATTTAACAAAACATATTTCCTTTACATATAATATTCTAATATGGTAGATCAAATTTTACATAAAAATACATATATTTTTGAAAAATTTATAAATGCTGTAAATGCTGATTAGCTTATTATTTGTTTGCATTTGAATTTAAACTAGAAACTGATATAATGATTCATATTTATCCTCGATACAAAATCAACAAATTGTTCAACTGTTAATATTTACTTAAGAAATTTTATTTAACAAATTATACGACTGTTCATCCTTTAAAATTATCACAATTTTTTCAATTTTTAATCTATTTAACTAGTAGTGTACATAGTTATTAATTTTTAAAAATAATTATAACCAATAGTTATTATAAAATATTTCCATCTATAAAAAATGAAATTATATTACTTTGTATATAATTAGTATTTTTATTATTTAACCCAATTTGAATTCGTCACTTACAATGCAGATATATTCCCCATGAAATAAAAAGCCTCGTTTTATAAGGTTATACATATTTTGTAAATAAGTATACAGGCAATTTAAAAAAAATATATATATTCTTTCCAGAGTTCTATATATGAGAATTTCGAATTTGATATTTAACATTTTTATCGTACAAGTAGTTTGAAATTGAAAAAGAGAGAGGAAAGAGTGATTTAAAATACATCTTCAATTAATTTGTTTAATTATATTTAATCATGTAAGCAAATATTTTATATATTTATCAGTGATATTGATAAAAGATAGCGGGTTAATTCACATTTATAAATTTCTTAAAATTCTTACAATGAAAATTAAAAATGTAATAATTCATTCATATTTATATATTTTTTCATCTTAGCAATGTAATCAAATAAATGCTCAGTACTTATTGCACATTTAATTTCGTTAATAACAAAAATTAATAATTGATAAGATTCAATTAGAATGTTTGCTAAATAATGTCTAGAACTATTCACCTAGGTAACATTTGACATTGCTCGTACGTATGTCTAGTAATCAGACAAAAAAATAAAAGAATAATCTTTTCATTTAACGGATTAAAGCTGATTATTAACTGATAATGTAAATGATTATAAGTAAGCAAATGCCTTAATAAGCGGATAAATTTAAATGTTATAATATGTCTGTCGTTAAACTGAAATTACTTCGAATAATAAATTTTTCTAAATTTTGCTTTTTGTCGGTATATATTTTTTAGAAAAAAAATCTTTGATAAACATCTAATTCATGTGAATGCGGGATAATTAATTTGGACACAATACATCTGAGCTCGCACATGTAATATATGTTAAAGTAGAAAGTATCAAATATAGAGTTATATAAATGTGATCAGTTTAACAAATATATATATATATATATATATATATATATATATATATATCGTTTAATCTCATTCAGAATTATACAGACATGCAACTTAGTTAATGTAGAAAAACCAACCTTAATTATTAAATATTAAAAACGTGAAGTACTATTAGTAAACTGAAATATATATAAACTGATCAATACTGTACTTAACACACACAAATAAGAAATAGAAACATTTATACAACACAGAGTATAAAAAAGAAATATTTATATCTGTGTTACAATAAAAATGGATATATACACGAAAAATTCGTTCCAAAATGGTTATTATGTAGATGATCATTTTTAAGAAGGTTTTTCTTGAATATCATAAATATAAAAAATAGTAAAAATTAGTTTTACGTATAAAAACATTTTTACGTTACGTATTAAAAAAGTTTCAGTAATAAAATTAATTTTGTTGGAATTAAAATGCAAGCATTTTTATCTAGATCATACGTGAGGATGTTATTTTTAAAGACAAACTTAGCATATATTTTTATCCAATATTTACCAACCACTTATTTTTATTTAAAAGAACAATAATTGAACTCAGTACCGAGTACTCACGAATTCGTGGTCAGCATCTTTGTGCCGTGTCACGAGTACAAATTTTAGGACACTAAAATTCCTCCATATAAACGAGCTGATGCACGTTAAATCTGTCTAGGTCAGTGCTTCTCAAACTTTCAATATTTCCAACTCAATATCCAAAGACAATTTTCATCGCGCTCCTCTAACATACAATAGCCGCGTATTGAATTCAATAGTAATATACTTTGACGCTAAAGCTACAATGCAACTTTAACCTCTTAAGTGCCTCCGGCGTACATAAATGGCTCGCTCATCCAATGCATTAATTGCCGCAGACGTACATATACGGCTTTCCCAATTACGATCTTTTCTGGTCACTGCTATCTGTAATATTACTCCGAAGGCTTTGGAATACAGTACAATGACATCGATAGTGTTTGCGAAAAATTTATTCTTATTTCAAAGGATTTGCTTATAAATTCCTTTTCTCCCCCTTCTCCAGTACAGCACATACGCGCTCCTTTGTGGAAAATGGTGGCAATGAAGAGCAAATCGCGTAAATTTTTTAGGCAGTTAAGGTATCCGACTACTTGCGACAACTTTTTTTAAAAAAATGGAGGTATGAGGTTTTTTTTTTGTGGTTTTTAGATATGTTTAGTATATTTTAGGAAAAAAATATGCTAAAATTAAGAAGAGAAAAATATACTGTTACTAAAATGGAAAAGAAAAATGTGTAAATATTTACAAAAACTAACACAAATGGGGTCCATTTTGAACCAAAAGTTAAAAGTTCCAATTTTTTATTTCTGATGTGTCACTATGTTATTCATTTTAGATGTGACGTTCAGGATAAGAGATGTTTTAAATTTTTCAAAAACTAGAGCACTTTATCTTAGTTATTATATGAAATTACTTAAAAAAACAGTGATTATATTAACATAAGGGACGGTAAATTTTGTAATAAAACTGTGATTGATAAATATGAAGTTTTAAACATTTCTACTTTTATACAGAACATACACAAAAAATTTCAGTTAATTATTTTCAAAAGTTTTTCAGCAATCGCTGTCCCCGTTTGAGCATTTAAAAACACATTTCAACTAAACCGCGTTTTAAGGTATGACATATCTTGCTTAAAATTAATGACATCTGCTTTTACTAAAACACTTGTAGTTTTTGTCCTAGTGAACAGAAAGTAATAAATTTGGTATTTTTATAAATCTGATAAAATGTCCTTTAAAATAAAGTCATAAAAAATTGTCAATTTTTGGCAAAATCACAATTTTAGGTTGTCGGATACCTTAAGCAATTAATTATAAACCATAGAAGTTACCAAGATAAGGGGTTGAGTTTTGGAAATAATTTTATGTATGATAAGTTCATGGGTTCATTGGTAAATAATAAACTTGTTCTTAACTTAGTATTGTTAAATTAATTTTATTAAACACATAGTGCAGTACTGATACATTTATAAGCGTATTATATCAGTGTAAATGTGTATTTCATTCATTCAAATTCTTAGGGTTGACACACACTCCAGGTGGCAAGCCACACAGTTTATAAAACGCTGGTCTAGACTCAAAGACCTCCCATAGACGTGATGTGGAAGCTTTGAGAATGGGGTGCACTCAAGCATCGTCCACTCCACTTGACAGATTTTCAAAATTACAAGGTCCGTCTCCTATAGCCTTTGTGTAATTTTAGAATACCACATTGATAAATCAATCAAATGTAAATAAATCGTTCATTTTATGATTTAACAACTATGTATTTATTGACTTAACTTCCAATGATCGTATTAAGATTACATACTTAGAGCATCATCACATCGCATGCAATGCGTATAATTGATATCAGATAAAGGTAGATAACGGAATTAAAAAGTTAAAATGGAAAGTGTATAATAAGGAAATGTCTGTACCTATGAACAAGCAAAATAAATTTTTCTATTTAATTATATATGCGTTAACTAACGTAAAATTAATTTCTACATAAGCATTAAGTCAAAACGACAAAATGCTACAAATTACCGAGTTTCTTCTGTGGCTACGGTGAATAATCACATGTTTTTTTTAAAAAAATTAAGCATGAACTAGCAGGATATGAAATAAAAATAAAGGTAATTAATAATCCAAGAATAATCTTAACAAACAGGTTTAGTATTCTGATCCAGTATACCAGCGTTTCTCAAAGTTTTAATATTCGCGACCCAATATTCAATCGTAATTTTCATCGCGCCCCCTCTGCCTAGAATAACAATGTAATTAATTCAATAATATTATACTTTGAAGCAAAAACTACGATACAACTTTAACCTTTTAAGTGCCACCGACGTATATAAACGCCTCACTCAGCTAAAGTATTTATTGCCCCGGACGTATATATACGTCTTTACGAAGTAAGATCTTTCCTGTGCACTGCTATACATAAAATAATTCCAAAGGCCTTGGAATGCAATAAAAGGATCTTGACAATGTTTGCAAAGAGAGGATCTACTTATTTCAAATTTTTTTTTTTGTTTCTTTATTCCTTCCTCCCAATAGATCATATACGTGCACCTACGTGAAAAACGGTGATCATTGTGAAGCGAATCGTGTAACTTTTAATCGGCAGTTGAGGGATTAATTATAAGCCGTACAAACTATCAAGATAAGTGTTAAATTTTGTATATAATTTTATATATGACATACCCATGGGGCATTGGTAATTAATTATTAATGTTGTTCTTAACTTAGTATTGTTAAATTAAGTATAAAACACATTGCGCAGCGCTGATACATTTATAAGCATAATATATCAACATAAAAGAGTATTTTATTTTTTATTATGTATGTTTACTTTTGTAAATTAATAATTTTCCTAAATAATATTTTGTTTTCGACTTTTCAATATGCTTGATCCCCTCTTATAATTGTCACGTCCCCCAAGGGGAAGGGCGCGCCCCACAGTTTGAGAAACGCTGCAGTATACTATATTTATAATAATTCCCATTACCCTCAATAATCGCTTACGGAAAATCCTTCGCCCGAGTGAATGTAAACTACCAAGAGACTACTTCATAAAAGTCTCTTTCAAATCGCAATTTATCCCCAGATCCATAGATCGGGTACCATCATCGGGAACTCAAATTACACTAATAGGTACACACTTTCATCCCACGCAATAAAACAATGGAAACTATTCAGCATTCTAAAACACACTTAACTAGCCCTCTTTAATTAGTTTAATCATTATGATCCGCTAACCCATCTCAAATTTAGTGGGAACTGCAAACGCTGTGTCACCCTCGCAATTTAGTGTCCGTTGCCCGAAGGAGAAATCAGAGTCTGACCACTTGCAGAGTAATTATCCGTTGTTCTGCTTCGCTCGCTATTGTCGAAGACCACTCATTGTGCCTAACTCGTTACAGGGAGCTAATTTTGTGGAAAGGGACGGCTGGATTTAGTCTGAGGACTAATTTTAAGAATATTTCTCAAGTGTATCTTGGGAGATTTGAGGTTGGGTTTATTTGTACATAATATGTTGGAGATGTTTGAGATTTGGGGTTGGGTTTATTTGAACATAATATGTTGGAGATGTTTGAACAAAGACTAAATAAATTTAACACGTTTCAAAATTTGGTCTTTATCTTATTAAAATTTTTTTAAATTATAATTCTTTTATTTATTTGTTTAATATTGTGGCGGCAAATATCATTAATTAATTTTATATTTTTAGTGATTTTCATTTAATTTAATTAAAAATTTGTTTTTAGCAAACGATTTTTATTTAATTTCATTTTAAAAAATGATCATAGCAATCATTTCTTTAGCAAACGATTTTTATTTAATTTAATTTTTTTAAAAATGATGTTAGCAAACTTTTTTTTATGTAAAAGAAAAATCTTTAAGAGAAAAATATCTTTTTTAAAAATAAAAAAAATGTGAATTACTATACTTAATTATTATTTCTGTATATGTTTTTAAATAAAAATTTCCAATTTCTTATTACTTCCAAATACGAAAAACATTCTTATTTCCCCATTGCCATTCTCATAAATTAAGCCTCCAAAATATACTTCAAGTATATCTTTTATAAAATGTTAGAGTATTATTTCTGAGATAAATTTATATATATATATATATATATATTCTACAACAGAAACCAGATATAAGATGAGATTAAATACTCCATATTCTTTTTCCACGTATAACGAAATGCCTTTTTGTACATTTCTGTATTAGTATTTTGTACGTTAAGCACTTAATTTGTTAAAAAAATATTGAAAGCAATTGTTGGAGCTTTCTAATAATAAATGAACTGCGGAATACTTTTCACATTTATTTAAATCATATGTTGATTCCCTTTCAATATTGTAGCAATAATTTATTGATAAATCAGAAGCTCAGAAGGGATTCATCTTGCACTTAACAGTACTACATATATATATATATATAGTTTTATAAATCTCTACTATAGAGGCAGAAATGAGTGAACGCCAAAGATAAAGGAAACAAACAGATTTTGGAATTTAACGAATATATGGATGCTGCAGTATTATACACGTTGCTGACTTAGGATAGTTCTTAATACACATTATTTACATAAAAATGGGGTTCAACCAGTTTTGTGGCTAACCAACCTCTTTCTCCCTTTCTGTTTATAACACTGAGCGAAATTATATTAAAAATATTGAATAGAAGTTCTAAATTCTATAGAAGTAATAGGTAACTTACCTTTATTAAAATTGCATAAGCCATGATGAATATATGCACAGCAAATAAGTTATTGCCAGATTTTGAATTCAAATATAAATTTATAACTGTAATATTACTGGTCGAATTGAAGCAAAGCTACAAATATAAAATAATTTGTACTAAAATAATTATAAACTAAGTATTTTTAAATTTTACATTTATATAGGAATAACCCTAGGTATAATTCTGCATTTTTTCACACTATAATATTAGGGTTAAAAATAAAATTGTTGGATTATATTATATAGAAATTCTTTTACACCCTCTATGAATTGAATATGTAGACAAATAAAAGTAGAGCATAGTTGGAAATATGAATATTTATAGTATGTTCTTTAATTATTGCGAACTATTAATCTACAAATAAGAATTTAAACCATGCAATATAGAACTTCCCATACAAATAACTATAATAAAATTAATTGTGTATTTTTGTGATAAATCCTATAATAATAAGAATTTATTTTTTCTGAATATTTTGAACTTAGAATTTTATTGCGTTGCTTGTAACTTTAAATAATATTTATGAATATTGTTATATGCATATTACTTTCCCAGTAAAGTACTATAATAATACTGAATTTAAATTCCTCGGTTTTGTCAAAAATGTTAGAATTAATTACTTTATCTTTCAATTGTATTTCAATATCTAGAAATTTTTCTTCGATGTTGTTATTTGTCTGTATAGAATTAAGGTAATTAGTATAAAAGTTCGTGTTTGGTTTGAAATTCTCATTTTTACCAAATATGATAAAGTCATTTAAATTAGGAAAAATATAAAATACATGATTGCCTGTATAGTAGCACCTAGTAGCATAATTTTAATCTGTTGACACAGTAGTCACCATTAAAATATGAGTAGTTTTCTTTAAGTACTAACCTAATGAAGTTTTTCTTTTTATCTCTCTCTATCACTCTCTGTTTTTCTCTTTATCTCTATCACTCTGTTTTTCTCTTTACCTCTCTATCACTCTGTTTTTCTCTTTATCTCTCTATCACTCTGTTTTTATTTTTATCTCTTTCTTTCTCGTTCTGTTTTTTTCTTTCGTAGTTAAAAACAATTATAAAGTAAGTTAATTCTATGTAACTGTGCAAATGTATTTGAATGAAATCCTCAATATGTATAGAATTATGTATATCTTTAAAATCTAAACAATACCTAGAATAAATCACTATCTTTCATACATTCAATAATTTATTTTCTGTTTTTAACTGTGATAGTGCTTTAAAGATAATTTTTTTTTCAAATTTGTACACGGAAGTATTAAATAAAAGTTATAAGCTTAATTGGATTTTAGTGAAATTTTGAAGCAAAGAATGCACGTGGACCTTCAAAACTATTATTAATGTGCCCAGCATTATTATTAATGAGCATTACGTAGCACAGTGCATCTACAGTTGTTTTCCTTTTCATGTCAGAATGTTTGAACATCTTTTTTTTTATTCATAAATAAACTTTCAAGCTTTTTGAATCTCATAGAAATTTTTACATATTGTCAGATTTAACATTCCGAAACATTATCTTAAAATATAGTTTAGGGGTAAATTTAAGAAATATGTACTATAAGGAGTAATAGTACATGATATACATGCATAATGTATGACATGGGGAAATTCTCAAAAAATGGTCATTTATATTTGAAATAAATGCGAAAAAAATCCTTCCGTAGATTTTCCCTTTCCCTTCGCAATATTCAAATTCAAAGAGAAAGCACGAATACTGTCCACCAACCAATTCCTTAACTTCAATAGCCATTTCCAGAAACGGGGGGAAAAAGAGGGAATATATACGATTTGCAAAGCCCGTCAAAACTGTCACAGAACGATATTATTATGCATCAAAGCGGAGGGAAAAAGCAGTCTTTCGAAAAATAATCTTTCACGGAATTCTACAAAGTTTAAGGAACCATTAGAGGACGAAATAGGGAAATATAATGACTCTTCAGACTCGGTACGTCAAAACAATCTATGTAGTTTAATGTCCTGTGAAAGGGGTACATCGGAAAGCTATCCTGTCAGACGAACTGATACTCCAAATTATTCTTCTAACCTCCCATGGTGCATTTGAGAAGTATAGAATTGCTTCCTTGTAGGATCTTCTTGTAACAAATTGAGTGGAAATTAAGGCATTCCATACCCTGAGGAATCAACGATGCTGTTTCTTGAATATTCCATGAAGCACTTCCAACTACGCTTCGAATGTCATAATAAATGAGAAAGTAGAACCACTAATCCAAAATGGAGATTTTGAAATGGTATTTCATAAACATGTTGTTACCTCAATTCTGACATTAAAGGCAGAGGGAAGCGCTGTATGGAGTATTCAAATAATCGTGAAAGGTTCGTTTCTCTTTTGAGGAGTTTGATTAAATTATGCTAAGTAGAAAGCATTTCAAAGCAAGTTATTTTTGCTTGTTTAGAATGCTGACGTGGCCTAGGGAATTAATAGTTGGAAAGTTTTATGAACTGGAAGAAAATTTAAGTGGAACGTGTTTTTCACAGTCATTGAAATTAATTTTATTTTAAAGTTAAATTTGGAGGTACTTATGCTTATTTTTTGTATATTCTAGACTCTTGTTCCTTTAATGCGATTTGACGCTTGAATAGTGTTGTAGTTTTAATAGTCTGCAGTGCACATCTCTCTGCCTCTCCCTCACTTTTTTCCTCTCACTTTTTTCTCTTTATCTCTCTCTATCACTCTGTTTTTCTCTTTATCTCCATCACTCTGTTTTTCTCTTTATTTCTATCACTCTGTTTTTCTCTTTATCTCTCTCTATCACCCTCTGTTTTTCTGTCTATCTCTCTCTCTATCACTCTCTATTTTTCTCTTTAACTCAATCATTCTCTGTTTTTCTCTTTATCTCTATCACTCTTTTTCTTGTTATCTCTCCATCACTCTGTTTTCTTTTTATCTCTCTCTTTCTCATTCTGTTTTTCTCTTTCTCTTACACTCTGTTACTCTCCCTCTCTTTCACTATTTACTCTCCCTTTCCCTTACACTCTTTCCTCCCTCTCTGGCACTATTTTTCTCATTATCTCTCTCTTTATTTTTCTCTTTCTCCTTCCCTCTCTTTCTCACTCTGTTTTTCTTTTTCTCCCTCTCTTTCTCACTCTGTTTTTCTCTTTCTCTCTCTCTTTTACGCTCTAATTTTCTCTTTCTTTCTCTGTTTTTCTCTTTTACTCTCCCTCTCTCGCTTACACTCTTTATTTTCTCTCTCTTACACTCTTTAGTCTCTCTCTCTTGCACTCTATTTTCTCCTTATCTCTCTCTTACACTATTTTTCTCTTTATCTCTCTCTCTATCACTATTTTTCTCTTTATCTCTCTCTCTTTCTCACTCTGTTTTTCTCTTTCTCTCTCTCTCTCTCTCTTTTGCACTCTATTTTTCTCTTTTTTTCTCTATCTTTCTCTGTTTTACTCTTTCTTTCTCTATCTTTCTCTGTTTTTCTCTTTATAACTCTCACATTAATTTTTTTTCTCTCTCTCTCTCTCTGTTTTTCGATTTTTATCTTTTTTTATCTATATAAATGCATGTATAAGTAGTAGATTTCCCTTGAGTTAAAACATTTTTATGTTGACGGGATATTTTGTAGGGATGCAGTCGTTGAAAGATGGAGTGTACTTCTGCTATTTTAAAATCCACAGTTTATCTACGAACAAATAGTTGAAGCTGTGACATAAAAAATACAACATAAACATAAACGAACAAGCAAGTGAACATCAGAACAATCGTAGAAACTTTCTTTGTTCAATATGAAGATCTCAGCTATTTATAGGTTTTTTCAACCGGAAATCTTTAGAATCATATGATTTTCAGATTAAGACTTTTGTGATTGGTCGTGACACACGTATATTACAAGACTGAGTCACCTTGTTTCAAAAATTCAAACATGGTAGGTTTTTAAAAGTTCAAGTTGCAGTTATTTCCATTAGTCGTGTATAATTTAAACATTAATCATCCCGCTGAGTGTTGGAGGGTTCAAGACCATTATTAAGTTAAATTCCCTGAGATAAAATTAAGTTAATTATTATAAACACATATAAGGGATGAACTAAGTCATCTGTTAGTGTGAGAGGGTAAGAGGGAAGATTAGTTATAGTCAATACAAACTTTGTTTATAAACAACTCTCAACCAGAACACACAGGTTCAAAAATTCAACCTGATAAATGCACAGATTACTAAATATGTGAAGCAATCGTGGGGTAGACGAAATACCAGGAGAATTAATAGTAAATTGAATCACTTATGTCGGAGCAATGCACCTTCTAATTCAATTCGTTCAAATCTAAATTTAACGCTTAATTGGCCAATTCGTCAATTACAATATTTATCAATTGAGTAAAGAAATTCACTTGCCTAGCTTCATGCTAATCAATTACTGCTATCCGTAGCAGTCTAAGCACTCTCTCCTTAACTTGAAAGTTTAAAGGGACATGGTAGATTTCCGAAAAAAATTTTAATTTAAGGATTTTCAAATTTTTTTTGTTACATCCTAGGTGTTTACCATGTAAAACAGATTTTGTTCTCAAAATTTCATAAAAAGCTAGCCATTTAATTTTTAAAGGAAAAATATTTTTGAAGTAATTTTAAAATCTAACTTCTGCAACAATTTACGCATATGCATGAAATTTGATTTGCAAGTACGTCAAACTATGTATAACAAAAGTTGGTATGGGTTTTGCGATAACATGATTAGTATTAGTACAATACTTCTTTGTATGAAAGCTTATTGAAAATTCCTTAAAAAATGTATAAATTCTGAGTTCAATTATTTTTTTAAAAAATAAGTATTGTTTTGATTAAAAAATGCATACCAACTTTTGTTACATGTACTATTACCAATAGATAAAAAAATTCAAAGCATTAGGAACAATATATCGAAAAAAGCCTTAGCATTTTAAATAAAGGCAAACTAGATATTTTATTTTTCTGAGATAAGTCAGTTTAAGGTTTTGATTTGCCGTAGGTATGTGAATAAAAACGAATGTAAAAGCGATCAGTATTTTTGTGTTTTTTAAGTTTAGAGCTTTTAAATTTTTTGAGGTTATAGAAAAATATATGAAAAATAATTTAAGCTAAAAAAATTATTTTTGATTTTTTGACCGATTTTTGTCAATTGAATCGTATTGTGTCCCTTTAATCTTTATATGCAAGTCTTTGTTTAACATAATCACATCTTCTTCTTGGAAAAAAAGCTTTCATTTGAATAAATTTTTTTTAAAAAAACTATTTTTCCCCAAGAGGACTGTAGTAGAAAGAACCCAAATAGACCCGTGCCACACACACACATCATAGAAAAAGATTAAAATAACAATAAATATGTATGTCAAAATCAACATTGTTATAATCTCAGTTCACTGAAACATCGCAATATATATAATTTTAAAAATTAGATATCATTTCTATTCAATTTTTTTCATACATTAAATTATGGATTTTATAAAATCTCTCAATCGCCAATTATACAAACAGAAAAATGCTTTATACTAATGAATATGAACGAACAAAGGAAGGAGAGTTTCTTTTGTAATACCGATTCGAAAGAATGCAACGCTAATATTGCTTCCAAAATTCATTTCATTTAGTTTCCCTCCGTGCGCTTCGTTATCGAAAATCCTAACAAATAGCCGTTCGAAAGCCGCTCACGAAAGTAATACCAGTCACATTTCTTTACTTTTCTTTTGTTCCAAAGAAAAGAGAAAACTTTTTTTTTTTTGCTTGCTTAAGAAGAAAACGAGAGGCAGGAAATGTGTAACGATGTTTTTGTAGCTCTTTCTATAGGTGGGGGCGAGCTAATAAAAAGGAGGCGGTGTATTTGACAACAGGCAATTGACCTGGAGAAAAAGCCATCAGCGAAGGCCGAAGGAGACAATTCGTCTCCCTACAGCTAATTGTGTCCAACAGGCGATTTGGAAACAATTTCCTAATGGTTTCTGGAAAAGCATTCGGATTAGTTAGGCTGTTGCAGGATAAGGGGGGACGTGTATTAAATTCCTGAGCATGCAGGGCACTTGTCTGTTATGTTGCTTTCAACGCTTAAGAATGTAGTCAGAATTTTAAATGCTCGTGAATAAAATATTGATGAAGGATGCTATCTTTCTACAGGCTTAGTAATATGTTTTAAAAAATATTACTACACACACGCACGCACTAAAAATTAACTGTTCTCTTCTAAAAATACATGCTTTAGCTAAATAATATTTAAAATAAATATTTTTAAAAAGAAACCTTTATGATTTTGATCGGGACATTGAAATCGGTTTTGCGACTATTGGTATTTACGGAAAATGGTGGTCGGCAGCGATTTAAAAAAAATAATAAAACATTGTTCAGTATTGCTTCAGAAATTTTCATCATTCGTAACATGTGCTATTCTACTACAGGGTTTGACCCCTTAACTTAAAATTGCCTCTAGGTAATACTCCCCGTTTTTGTAATTTAATTCATAAATAATAAAAAAAAATGTAAAAATCCAAAAATACTTGTTTTTTTATGTTATCTCGAATCCAAAAAAAATCAAATAAATCTAATTTTATGATAGATAAGGGTTAAAAAAAACGAAAATTCAAAACGTTTCTGAGATACAAAGGAATGTTGAGTAAGAAGAAATGTGTTTCAGCAATATTAAATATTATAATAGTAAAACATTTTTCGAAAAATGAATGTAACAATTGAGCTCATCTATTATTGTTTAGCTTAGTATGAAATTTGTTTAGTCTTCATTAAGGATTAAAATAGCATATTTTAAATCGATTTATTTCAGCTCTAGTATGCAAAATAAAATAAATGAATCTTTTATTCACAAAATCAAAAACGTGTATAAATCCTTATACATAAAAACCACTTACGCAATAGAGCATGAAAAGAAACATTGTGGAAAACTGCATTACTGCAATATTAGGAATTACATTTTTGTTGAATATGCTTTGAGAGCAATATTATAAGTAGTTGGCTCAAGCAATTGCATAATACATTAATTACATTTCTTTTGTGCTTAATGCTTTCAATAAAGCGTTTTGCCATTGACCCTCAAGGGTTTGTGCATATCTGTATAATGATTGACAGCATTCCTCATAAATGGAAGTCTAAATCAATTTTCAAATGATATTGGTCCATTTAACCTTTTTTTTTTTCAGTAGATTTTGAGTACTACGATTAAACTCAAACATTTCGCATTAGATTTAAGTCTGATCTGGTGGCCGGAGAATCTGATTTTCAAATCATCCAAACTACTTTTTTTGTCCCTTGCAAATTAAATTAATAACATTAATTTACATTAACATTAATTATTGAAAAATATAATCAACATAGACAATTCATTCTATCTTATTCAACTAATGCATTCTAATTAATTTTAGGACAGTCAATTTTGATACCCTTCTAGAAAAGTAATATTCAACTTGCCCGCAACAGAAACGACTTCACAAATCATCGAGAGACCAGCCTGTTAATGTAGGGAGTATGTTTTCTTTTCCCTCCGTTTATTTGACGCATGTGTTTTGCATGCTCTATTTGACGTAGCTGTTCATATCACTATTTTTTTTCTTAGGAAATACAGTTAATTTTTACAAAGGAGTTTTATAACACTACTACGGTGTAGTGTCATTTAGTGTTCAATTTTCAAGTCGCCACTTTAATGGTAGGTGTTAATGACCTTGTGGAGGTACAATTTATAATTTGGTGGCATGGGATTATTATCTCCCGTTTTTAGGGTTGCGCTACGTTTGAATTATGACAAGCAAGTTGAAAGAGAAATAATCCCTCTTAGTCCAGTTATTGAGAACATTCTAGTTTCCAATTGTTGGGGAAAGATTGCCAGTGCCAAAGCTCCTTTATTTCACAGATGGAATAAAGTGAGAGGCTGAGTATTTCCAAAATGAAATATGGTTTCAAATTATTAATGTGACGAGTGATAAAAGTTAAGAAATTGAAGTACCGACTGAGTTTTTTTTTTTTTTTTGCTATATCATAATCAGAAGAATGAGAATCCTAGCAATAACCTTTTGGAGCAAAATTAAATTAAAACCAACAAAGAAAATACTATTTTTATATACTCTGGGTTTATCGAATATTTTTTATATAGCTATATGTCTTTAAATTCATAGAATTACTTTAAATATACGATTATATATATTCCTATGTATGAGGAAAAATTGCTCATTTTTTTATTTGACTTTAAATTCCATGTATGATTCAATTACATACCATTGGGTTATTGAAAATTAGTTCAAAATCGAGCTTTAAGTTAAATTTATAAGTCTATCTCATTAGTTTATGAAGACAGTTTAAAAAAATTTTTAATTCAAAGGAAATTTTTAAAATAAAAATGTCATTTGATCTGAATTGATACTCATACATAAGCTCCTCAAATGAAAATGAAAAAACTGAGAATTATTTAAATAGTTTAAAGTTGAATTTCTAAGTATCACGATGAGTAACCTCTGCTAAAGAATACAAATATATTAGTATCCCAAAAAATTTAAAAATATGAATTAAAACATATTGTAAAATGCATCCCTACTATATATATATATTATTTTCGCGAAATTAAGTTTGTATATATAATTAAAATTAGATTATAGAAGTACAAATAATTAATAAGTTTATTATAAAGCTGTAACTCTAAGTTATACCGCTGTAAACATATTTTTTTATCATTAAGACTAAGATTTGGCGAAACAATTGAAGCTTTTTTCTTAACATATAGCATATCTAAATCGGATAAACTAAAATTTAACCTTTTTCCTTAAAATTTTTAATACACTTCACGAATCTTCGTTCTGGCAGAAAATTTCGTGAACTAAGTCATTAACCATTAACAACAGTGAAAATCACAATTAATAACTTACAAGCACGCAATTTATAAATTATTAAAATTTATAGTTAGTCATAAAGGTAACTATTACTTCGAAAATTTTGCAAAAGTATATGAGTGAACATTACTTCGTTCATGTACTTTAAGAACATAAAGTACATGAACTTATAAACATGAATAAATTGTTTTAAAGATAAATGAACTGTGTAATCATAAAGGTGCAAAAGCAAATTAATCATGCATAATGTCAACCTAGTCTTTCAAGTATACTTAAGCGTCCCCTTTTCTAAATTAAAGACGTTCTCCCTTTTTAATTTCCAGAACGCATTGATAATTTATTGAATGCAATCTCCTGGTCGGAAATTCGAAAAGAAAATTACACAGTTACAAAAATCAACACTCCAGAGTGTAATAAATTAGATTAAGTCTGACATTCTGCTCCGAAGCAAATTTTGTCCTCAGTTTTTCTCATTTTTGTTTCGGGCTTGTGTAAATGATTCTGTGAAAAGATTTTTTTCCCTCACACGCTGGAGAAAAAGAACAAAAGGAAAAAAAAAGAAAAGAAATAGCAAATACCCGAAAACATATAAGTAATGCAAATACAATTGCATTTCGGGAAAAAAGAAAAATGGGGAACGCTTGTGAAGGTTAGATTCATCCATGCATTTTCTCAAACAGATGTCCTAAATGAAATGTGTCAGCTGCTTCTATTGATTTATTTCTTCCACTTTTTCATCCGGGGTCTTAAAATATGTTCTACCTTCATTTGGAGATACAATAAACGATGATAAACGAATACAAAGCTGTGAAAGTAACATCCAAATCAAACAGCCATCTCAAACAAGTTCAGATCAAACAAGCCAATCAATAGAACTGCTTAACAGATGAGATAAACAATACCATTAATTATGTTAATCTAATAGAGTACTTTATTTTGCACAATTTTTTTTATATCAGAGCATGGCTTCATGTTAGCAATATTATATTCATTTAGTTTGCTATTGTTGTTCTTCAATATAATTTGGAGACGTTTCAATTTCAATAATTTTGTTGCTGATACACCTGCTTGATTACGTACTAGCGTCTCCCTATGTACCTCTCAGTTACAGATTTACATGCATATGTAATGGAAACTATTTATAGTAGTTACCCCGTAGGCGAATGACACCACGTTTATACGGACGGCTCTAGGATATATTTGGATGAGAATTTTGGCGTTGAAATCTATTTGAAACTTTTTACATTGCATACATCCTTGGAGAAAGCAACGCCTTTCGATGGAGAGGTACAGACTATCAGTATTGCTCCACGGCAATTAATCATAAGAGAAAAAGATTTCAAAAAAATCAATTATTCTAACAAGTGCTATCTTTGCTATTCAAGTGTGGTGGTGTCCACTAGAGAACCGACATTCTGTTTGGAGATTAATGACTTGTCAATGGTCATGTACTTTAACGTAGGAAAGTACACAACAAAGGATAATAATAGAAGGCTTAAGTTTGAGGGCAAGTCAACATTTGACCCTCCCCCATGTCTAGCTGACAGGGAAGTGACCGACGTACCTCCCACGACAATTAAGTATTTGGTGTACATCCAGTAAGAATAAAAAAATGCACAACAAGTTTTACTCTGGAACGTATTGATCATGTAGAAACAAAAGCAGGTATGTACTGAGGATAAATTAGAAGGAATTTTAAAGGAAATATTCATCCATATTATGTTTGACTGAAGCACTTTAAGTGCAGCAGTTGCATCAAAAAATCACTTTTCCAGATTAAAATACTTTGCAAATTGGTAAAAACTACTCTGACATAAATAGACGTTATTTAAATTTGTTTTCATTTATTTTAAGGAATTGAAATTACACTTTTAAAATAAAAATATATATAATGTAAATATAAGTAAAAAAAAACTTTTTATAATAAACAGTTTCATATATTTCTTGAAAATTACTGAATACTTTATATACTTTGTTGCAAATGAAACACTACAAAATAGAACATCAGTATAATTGTGATCACCAAAATTTCTATTTGAAAAATAAAGCAATTCAGAATTATATCTATTCATTAAATTACAAGAATAAATTTCCAACTTTAAATTATAAAATTTATTAAAATTATATGAAATGAGTTTCAGAATTAAATTTAAGTAAAATTTCATGTCACACAAAAATTTACTACACTTTTATTAAAATAAGAAAGACTGAATTTCAAAAATTAGGTTTTAAATATTAGATAATTCTTTAAAGCTTCTGATGCTTTTAATCTGTTTCGAATTTTTGTAACATTTTAGTAGTAAATAATTTTAAAATATCCATCGTTATGTTATAACAAATATTTAAAGCATGTCTTATATAGAAGAAAAATTTATAAAAAGGTTGGAGCGCGTATGTGAATGCATAAACATTTTTATATTTTATTCCGTTATGCATTATTCTTACACTATTTTAATAAACTAAAATTTACTATTTTTGCAACTATATTCCTACAATGCAATGCATTTGATTTTTTTCTCTAAAACTTCTACGCTAAATTTTTCAGAATATTATCAGAAATACATTATAATTCACTCTTTTAATTAGATTTGGTATGCCTTATTTTTCTATTCCGAAACTTAATATATTTTTGTTATTTTGATATTTTTTGTGTGAAACAAAATTTCGTATAATGCTCCAAAAAAAATTAACAACGAAAATGATTCTCAAAAATGTATTAAGTGTAATTACAGTAGGGAGAAATATTTTAATAAATTAAATAAATAATTTATGGAATATTGTATACGGTTTGCAGTATTTTCATACAAAGTTATTTTTTGGCATAAAATTTTATTTCAACAAAAATAACTTCCTCTATACTTTACCAAGACATTTTTTTTTCAGTATTAAAAATTTTATAAAAACTAAAGTAATATTATTTTTTAAATTTCAAATTGAGATGTTGGTTAGTAATTACCATAGCAGAGACCTAGTACATTCCCCGATAGCTGGTATCCCATTTTAGGGCGGTGCCTTATAAGTAGATACGGATTGCCACAATGTAATTTTTGACACCCATTTTTCCCTCAGAGGGTGGCACCCGAGCTCTGACGACACGAGATTGTATTAGAATTCAATTTTGCCGAGAGCACCCAAGCCAAATAGAGACTCTAGGAATCTTTAAGATGGCCCACAGTCATTAGACATGCGATTTTCTGACTCATGAAAATCCACCGACTTGGGCCGGAGTTGAATCAGCAAAATTGGGTGTACAAGGCCAGCGTCTAACCAACTACGTCACCCAGCTGATGAAAGAGGGTTATGTACATTCGAATAAATTATAATAATCTCATATTTTAATTTGATAGATTGTGGTTTTATTGATTATTTATTAAATTCACAATACGAAGCTACACTACATTTATTGGCAACGGACTTTCTGATTTTGAGCCAGGTCAAGAGACGAGGCGACGATCGATCCGGCAAATACCTCTCAAAAATTTCACATCCCGCCCATTAGGACTTTTTATTACATAGTTTTTAAATATTTAAATAAACTAAACCTATGAAGTGGCAAAAATTTCTTACATGAATACTATGTTAATAAACAGTTAACAAACAAATGAAAAAGTGATGTTTGATTTTATTCCTAAAAATTTGTTTTCTGATGTATAGATTATGAATTAAAATAGCTTCACAATAGAAAAAATTGGTCATTTGCTTATTTGCCTTTTTCTTTAAGACTGTCTTCGCCAAATGTACGGAATTACGAAGTCCGTCGCCAATAGCCCTCTTGCAGCTTTAGAGTGCACCCTTTATATAACTCTTGCTCACTCACTCGCCAAATGTACGAGAGTCTTAACTAAACGTGAAGCACATTTTCAGACAGAAACATTCCTCAAAATTTATGAAAATTTGCAACATTGCACTTCATATATTTGCTTATAACGTTCATGTTTTAATGCTAATTATTTAAAATTTCAGAATATTTGATAAATAATTAATGTTTTTCTTAACAAATAAAACAAGAGTTCCCAAACTTTTTTGTCTCATAGACCCCTTGCCATGTTTTTTTGGCTTGTGTAGCTTACCTATTATTAAATTTTGCAAATGTATCGACTTAAGTTTTTTTTTGACAGCTGATATAGCACTACTTACTTTAAAAATTTTATGTTTCTAACTGAAGTTAAATAGAGTGTTTAAAACTTAAGAAACACATGTGAATTATTTAAATTAAAATTTAAATAATATATAAAATTATTTTTTATAAAATAACTGAGCAAAAAATAAAAGTTTTTAATTTGGGGGAGGAATCTGGTGCTTCAATAACACATTTGACATCAATCTTTTCAGGTTCAACCCTCAATCTTCTCGATTAGTTGAAACCAATCTTTCTTTTTTTTCTGTTTTTATTTTGGAGAGTGGCAACCACGCTGAAACTCCTCTCTAGGAAAAGCAATTAAAAACTTTCTTAAGACATTCCATAATTTGAAATAAATAACAGGTATATCTTTTTAAAGCCAGAATTGCTGACATTCGTTTCTAAACTTTACTTTAAGATCTTCGTTAGGACTATTAAAATCAGTTCCTTTCGTAATCAGACATTTTTTGTGTGCTTTTCTTTAATGTGACAACATGAAGTCGTTTTACCTACTGTGATATTACCATACTCAAACCTAGTTTCAAAACCTGAATAAAGGGCACTTAAATGTTGAACACAGGTTAAAACATCATTTTTCTGGCAGATTGTGACAAATTGAGAAACTGTTAAAATTCACGATGTCCAGTTTTATACTCTTTTAGCTTGATTCTAGCAAGAAACACTGAAATGATGGACCTTTTTCAATAAAATAAATGCTGTCGCCTTGCAATTGTAAATTAACCCCAGGAAATTTAGTAAATAAAGCTGTTAAATAGGAAAATATGGTTTACACTTTATTAGATTTTCTATTAAATTAAAGTCATAATCTAGTTTAGGCTATCGTAGACCCTCATTTACACCATATGGACCCCCAAATTATTTTTTCGCTGCCGTGGACCCCTTGAAGGTTCTCATAGACCCCTGGGGGTCCATACAGACAATTTTGGGAATCACTGATGTAAAGGATAGCTCATTTAGCAATGCGGTATGATAGACAAATGTAAAATACAACTTATAACAGAAACAAATTGTCAACTCTTATTTAAATAAGTAAGCAAGATAAAATAAGTATAATAGGATAAAATGTATTGAACAGTGAAGCCAGAATATAATATTAATGTTGGAGAACTTAATATGTGAAGAAGTATTCTAAATTTGGTTAATATTCTTTATTATTAAGCGAAAACAGTCTTAAATAAATTAAGAAAAGAAAATACATCATTAAAAATATTTTCTTTTTCCTCTAAGATCAATAAACCATTAGTGTATTCGTAAAAGTTTTACAGAAACAAGGCAGTGGAGACAATTCACCAATTGCTTCCCGGACTAAGATAAGTATCCTAAGTCATATACCGTAATGATCTCTTTGTTTGATATTTGCTAGCGATCCAGCCGAATCAAACCAATTCAGCAAATCAAACTGTGGCGTCTGTATCTCTGGTATTCTCTAATGACCAAGAGCCAATCAGGGGAATCTGATTGTTGCCCAAGGCGACCGAATCCTCTTGGGGATTTTTCTGACTCTATCCTGTAGAAATTCAAACTCGAATAGAAATGTAGTATTCTTCTGTAGAAAGGATTAAGTCGTGAGGCAAAGTATCGTAATAGAAACAAATTGTATTACTGCTAGCAAAATAACAGATTTTTTATTGTAATTTCTTGTGAATATTGTGTTTGGCGAGTTATCATCATCGAGGAATTTATGAGCCAATATACATATTTATTGACGAGAAATTTTGTTAATTAATGGTACAATAATAAATGGACAGAAATAAAGGACAAAACAAAATAAATTGTAATAATTTGAGGAACACGAAACCTAACTTGAAGGAGATCAGAATTTCAATCCCTCCGTATAAATAATTAATTTTTCAGCTAAAAAATTCGGAAACTTATTAGGCCACCTTTGTAAAATGATTTTATTAACTTGACCTGTATGTAACGGAATCTTTGAACTCAATTTTTACGCACTTTAAAAGGTCAGATTACTTCGAAATTTTGCGCACTTGTCTAGGACCAATGACAATACAGTAATTTAATAATTTTGTGATTTGTTCCATTGTCCTGATTAGGATCATCAGAATTAACGATTCCCCATTTCCAGATTTGGTGGTTAAAAGATTAAGTTACAACCCTAAAGTGAAAACGCTGATAGTTAATACAAACACAACAAATAAAATATGTTTTTTATGTGAAAAAGTTATGTTAAAGAGAATGGGTAAGCAATTTCTTACCATGATATAAGATACGCTTTTATAGAAGATCGAACTAAAAAATGAACAGAGATTATAGTCTGAGAAAACTAGAAACACATTTTTTTAGTTAATTAAAGTTAAAAAAGCGCGTTTTTTAGTTTTTTTTAAACTATAATTTTTATACATTTGTTTAAATGTATTGTTATAAGAAATTGAATTTAATTTAAATTTAAAGCACATTTAACGTTTATGTATCGTTTATTATATTTCAATTAAATATTACTGTTAAAGTGACAACACGGCTTTAGCTAGTATACATTAGTATTTATTAACAGACATCACAGTATAGCAGCGCTTCTCAAAGTTTCAACATTTATGAAATTTTAAATCATAATTTTCATCGCACTCTCCCCTTCCGTACAATAACAGTGTTTTGAATTCAATAATAATATACATTGAAGCTAAAGCTACAACACGACTTTCATTATAAACAGTACAAATTATCAAGATGAGTATTAAATTTTGTACATAATTTTATATATGACATTATTAAACTAGTAATTATTAAACTAGTTCTTAACTTAGTATTGTTAAATTAATTATCGAATACATTGTGCAGTACTGATACATCTGTAAGTGTAATATATCAGTGTAAATTTGTATTTTTTATTAGGTCAGAATGTATTTTGCTTTGCTTTCTTTAAGTTAATTAATAATTTTTTAAATAATCTTTTGTTTTTGACTTTTCGATATGCTCGCGTCCCCCATGTTGTATTATCACGCTTCTAAGGGGGACGTCCCACAGCAATATAGAAAAAAAAAATACAAAGAGTAATAGGTATCGAGCTGCATGACTATATATAAATATCCTAGATGTCGCTAGACCTAAGATTAAGATATTAGAGTCTATCTATCTCTGTCTCCACTAGGGGACGTTGTTGAATCCGTTATACTTTTAATGTATTTTGGAAGATGTTTTGAATTTTAGAAGAAAATAAAAATAAAGCTATTTAACTCCTTTAATGTGTTTAAGGAGTTTATGACAAATTTTTGACAAAGAATATTTATTAATTTGATCAATTTTATATCAATTCTGCACTTAATGAAATAAAACGTCATGTCATGATATATAATTAAGGATAATCAAACTAAAAATAAATGTTTATTAAAAGTTTTTCTATTTATTTGTGCCATTAATTTATTTTCAGGACTCTTTTGATAATTAAACATTTGTTAACTATATGCGTTCCTTAGAAATTACTATAAAATTATTTATGAATAACTTTGAAAAGGATATTCTTGCTTCAAAACAGAAAAAATCTTGTATATTAGTTTCGATTTTAATTTTATTACGATGTTTTATTTATTAAGCATATGTTACTGCATTGCAATTGCATTTGGCATTAATAATAAGAAAGTATAGAAGAAATTAAAAACGATTTAATAAATTTTCATTTATAAAACATGCTCTTTTGTACGGAATCTCTCTCTCTCTCTCTAAATGAATATAACAAATAATATAATTTTTTTAAAAGTCAATTCCTACTTCGGTAAGAAACGTACTGGCGCCATCTATCGCAACTGATTGTAACTTCGACAGAAATAATGCAGAATTAATTTAAAATTAAAAAAATCAAACTTAATTAAAGAATTAATATTTGAAAAGACTGTGTAAACATCAAGTGCCATCCACAAAAAGTTATAAAAAAATTATTTGAACTTGAATAGATGAATAGAAAGTATTTTATTTACGATTGAAAATGTGAACAAAACATAAATAGGGAGAGAATGAACTAACAGTAGGAATCGAAAAATAAAAGAAAAACACTTTTTGTAAAATAAATTATATTCTTAATTTTTATAAATGAGACTAAATAATTATTCATGACATAGGATGATGCATATTATATTTGAATGAAAGTTCCATTTACATAATTATGTATTTACATTAGCAAACATAATTTTCTGTTTCTCATAATCTTTTAGCCTTCTTTCATTCATTACATTCAATAAAACATAAAAAATTATACATGACATATGCTTTTCTGTTAATTACGAGATTTGAAAAAAAAATAATAATCATATTCAAAAAGAATGATTGGAAAATAAATTTCATATAATATTTGTTCATTATAAATTCGCTTTTAAACAGAATTTCAATAAAAGTTTCCAATTAGTGATAGAAACAAAGTCAAAAGGAATAGGAAAAGTACAAACCAAACAGAATTCGTTAATGCTCCCAGCTTATTGTGAATAGAATTAAAGGAATTTTTTTTCTGGGTCCTTTCTACTATTGCATAGTTAGGAAAACAAATATTTCGAAGCTAATTGCGTATCGAATTGATCATCAAAACAAATATAAAATAAAAGAAGAATTTCTTTTTATTCGAATGTGACGATAATGACTTTCGGTTGTGCAATCAAGAATGATTTCGAATGATTACGAAAGAATAAAAGCAACCGAATGATAAATTTAAGGAAAAAAAATCGTTTGAAAGAATTTTTTTGTTTTTGTTAGTGATTCTCACTCTATGAATTAAATATTTATTTCATTTCATTTGAATATTTTAAACTAAGCTTTTCATCCCAATCAATTTTGAATACTCATTGTATATGTACAACTTATAAATGAAAGCTTTCTTGTATTTCATCGTAAAATATTTCACAATAAATGTAATGATTTGATGTATTCATTAATTTTAATTAAAGCACTACAGCTTAAGCTTCTTTGATTAAGATGTGAAATAATTTTGTTTTTCGTTTTTATTCAAAGTTATTAAAAAAGGATTGAAATATTTTGCGTATTATGAGATTTATTGAAATACGAAATACATATCTATTTGCCTCGGGGCTTTAATGAAAAATATTTTGATAATCCTTGGATAAAATATTGTTTTCGAAAAAAAAATTAATCATTAATTCTAAAAGTGAGCTTAGAATTTCTAGTGATCAGAAATGTATTTAAGAGAAATGTGAACATTTAAAAAAAGGCATCAATGATTAGGTATAACAAAAGCTGGCAAACAAAATAAGATTTTACTTTTTCTCTTTGTGAAGCATTAATTGAAACAAAATTTATGTTAAAACAAATGTTAAACCATATTTCTCTCTCCTACTTTTGTTCAGAAATTTCTGATCTTCTAAAAAATATTTCTTTTATAAGTTATTTTTGATCACACAGATTAGGTAATAACAGCTTATACGTATGGGTGTATATATATATAGTTCTCATATATATCTATCTTAAATCTGATTTATACTAAATGTTACATTCGTACGCATTGCTTTGCTTTTTTAGATTTACGGCAATTTTGTATACATATAACAATTTATCATTATTATTTTTTTTAAGTACAGCATTATAATTTTCTGCCAGTTCTTAGTAATTGATTCATTTAGTGCAATAATATTTTCAAGTATTTTTTATCGGGATCTAAGAGATCAGTATACATATAACAATATATCATTATTATTATTTTTTTAAGTACAGCATTATAATTTTCTGCCAGTCCTTAGTAATTGATTCATTTAGTACAGTAGTATTTTCAAGTATTATTTATCTGGATCTAAGAGATCAGTTAGTAAACTTTAAAATATGCAAATATTTTTATAACAACCCTTTCTTTAATAAAATACGACTTAATGTCTTATTAAAACAAGATTTTTCTAAGAAAGTTTTGATCTAAGAACTTTCCCATTAAAGACTTTTAAATGAGGTGGTAATTTTTATCACAAAGGTGGTAAGACAACCGGATTTATTGCAGCATTGAATTTGCAGGTTGTCACATCTACTATTAGCACACTTTTTTCCGAGTGTCAAACGTTTTTTTTTAAATCTTAAGGTACTTGTTTCGAATGAGTTCCCCAAGTGACATGTTTTATTACAAAATATTTTCTATGTATAAGCTACATTTTCCCCCTGTGAGGTGGTTTTGATTGTTGTGATAACCGACTTATTATGGTTTATAAATGTAAACGAGCAGAATATAAAAAAATAAATGAACATCTGTCATTTCTATTAAAGAAAGTTGAAACTGATCAAGCAAAGGAAGAATGTATATTAAACATGATAGTGAAAGCAAATATGTGAAAAGCGATGGACATGAAACGTTTGAGTTGAAAGGTAAATTTTTAATTGCTACCTGAAGAACTCCATTCAGAAAATTATGAAGCCATAAGTGCACCACACTTCGGCATGTCAAAAAGACCCAATTAAGAAAAAGTTCAACATGCTACAACAACATCAAGGGCAATAAAACTACAATAACTTGAATAAAATATGCCACTTTTGACTGCAAATAACATACCTGGCGAAAAGTGTCTGTGATTTGTGTCCTTTATCAAAGTCACGCACATTTGAAACTTCTTGGATCTTTTTAATTGATATTTTTTTTTATATTATCAAAATCAGGAAAGTCCTTAAAATTACGGTAATATACTTTCTCTTAGTTAAATTATTCACCAGAATTACGACTTTTATCGTGTACAATTCAAATAATTATTAAAAAAAGGATTAAGGTGACTCAGTCACCCCGCGTGGGCATTAACGTTAGTATCCAGTCTGCGCTTGCTCCCGGATTAATAAGTGGTACATTCCAGACTGATGTAGTGTCATGATAGCGCCCTCTTGTTGCTCGCCATGACCTAGGTTAAACCAGCATGAAAAACTTAAAAGTTATAATCAGGGATATTGCATTTTCTATACATTTGTATATCTGTACATACATATGTATAGGAGGAAAGCGACATACTCACCACGGAATCTCTGGAACTATTACACCTATGTACTTGAAATGTGGCAGAAAAATTCCTTTTGTTCAGTAGAGATCTGTTGCGAACGAGTTCTGTTGAAATCTACATCCAAAGGGGGTTGCGAGTTCATAAAGACAGAAATTCTCATTTTTTAAAATAAATTTGGCCATCTTTTAACATATAGTTATGTCAATCAATTATGTTTCCGAAATTATTCAGTAGTAAAAAGTCAAATGCTTTTAGAATCATTTATAATATTTAAAAATTTACAGTTTTAATACGAAAAAAGAATTAATATATCTTTATTACTGGGTAAAAAGACATCTCAAAATATATTACTTTGTCACAATTTTTAATAAATTTTTTCAGCGAGTAACATATAAATTATTAGAAATTTCTTATTCTGCCCATCATTTTCATACAAAGAAATGTCAAAACCAATTTTTTTCTGCTCTTATCCATATGCACAAGTAATATTTTTCGCAGTTCATGTTTCGCTTCCATTCAAAGGTTCCTGTTTCTGGCTTCCAGCTTGATGATGAAAGGGACCAGAAGCCGCAAAGCCAGCTCGTTTCCACGATATATTTCAGCCATTTTCACCTCAGTTTCAAAAAAAGAATGGGACGTAGAAAGACTTTCACTCAAGTGTCATATTACTTTCGTCGAAATGACAAAAAGGAGGTAGGGAAAAGCAGAAAGGAGGAAAAAAAGGAGTTAAATCCCCCTTCTTCACCATAAGCTATAAGTGCAAAGGTATTTTCATGACGACTCACGGGGCATGTTCGTTATTTAAAAAGAGGAATGCATATTTTAAGAAGTTTCGAAAAGTTACCGACTTTCTCCATCTTTTTTACTCCTTTTCCCCCCTTTCTATTTTATCTCTGCGTGTGAAATGTTTTTCACAAATTATTCGTACGTTTTTTAAAAGGGATTGAATATGTTTCATTTTGTATTACATGCCTTCGAGTGAACTGAAAGTAACTTAACACGATGCATATTCAAAGAAATATTGTATTTTGTGCTCTTGAACTGTAACAGATTTATATTAAAGAAATATTTCAAAATAACTTTTAAATGGTTCAAGTTATATGGAAAAGAATATTTTCGAAATTTATAGAAAAAATTTGGGCAATAAAATTTTATTTTTGCAAAAATTGTGTAAATTTATATAAATGATTATATTATATATGGGGTCTCAGGGATGTTAATTTTGTCTCGAGGGGTGAAAATATAAACAATTTTCAAACAGGAATACCTCTTTTAAATTTAAATTAAATAATTCAAATCTTTTGCACATTATTTACAAAAGATTATGGTTTCAAAAAGTACAAAATGTTTGAAATATAATCATAATTTTAAAAGCTATAAGCATATGCAAAGAAATAATTTTGTAATAAATATTAAGCAATTTTTGCGTTGCGCTAGCTATTTTCTAAAATTGTAGCCTTTGATGCATAAAACTTTATAGAATTATAAAATATATCATACTCTTTAAGCCCTAGTAAATTAAGAATAATATATCTTTTGTATTTCAAAATATTTGAAAAATATTGAATTTTTTTAAAAAAATTAAATATAATTTTTAATTTTTAAAAAATATAATTTATTATTCTATTTGTTTAAAATTACTACGGTGTAATAAGAATACATTTAACTTTATAAATCAACATATTCCTAGTAATTAAAGCTATATTTTTGAAAATAGCATGCGTGCCATAAATCTTAATTAATATTTCTCATAGAAATATTTCTTATTTTCATATGCTTATAATTTTAAACATTTGAAACATTTTACACTTTTCTGAAGCCCTATTCCTTTATAAACGTGTAAATATTTTTTAATGTGTAAAAGATTCGAATTATTTAATTTTAATTTCAAAGAGTTATATGTATTTGAATATTGTTTATATTTTCAGACCTCCCCAGAAAAAGTTAACACCCCTGAGACCCCTTATACAAGGAAGGAGATATATCTGCTTATTTATTTTGTAATAAGATGCTGCCAGTAAGTTGCGATAAATATTAAACATAAATTTAAATGCAGTCGAACCTCTATATTAGGAACTATATTGCGAATTTTTCTACGTAGCGAACATTTTAATGGATCCACGAACATTTCACGATGTTCTTTGTAAAATAACCTCCCAATAGAGCGAAGTAAATTTTTTATACAAAGAAATTTTTTTCTTGTGATTCAATATTTCCTCTCTGTATTTTTCAAGTATTTCTGGACATTTCAAGTTATTCTATCTTTTAACACATTTTATGGTGGTCTAAATATTGAATTAGTTTTATTAGGGGCCTAACTCACCAAGAGCAGTAGAATTCTGGGCGCTTCCTCCAAGAAATGTAACTTTAAGCTCCTATTGTCCAGTTCGCTAAAAAACATCTTCGATATCCCCTTTCACCCTCTGTGGAATTGTATCGTGTCCCCGTGTCCTGAACTAGTTCCCGTTCATTTGTAGCACTGATCAGTCGTACTGGTAACTTCTTTTCTTGTCACACGAAAATGTCAAAACGTAACTGTTTGACCATCTAACAAAAAATGTAATTCTTCAGGAAGAGAATAAAGGCGTCAAGAAAATAGATATTGCTTTAAAATTTGGTATTCCTCCAAACAACTTTTCAAGTATTACAAAAAATCAAGTTAAGTAACAAAATCATGATTCATCGAATTCTTGCTCAAAACCTTAAAGAACCTATGAAGATGTCGACGAGGCAGTTTTGAAGTGGACACACACAATGCGAGATAAAAATGTTCCAATCTCTGGACATTTCTTAATAGAGAAAGTTTTTCAATTCGCGAAGGCATTAAGATACAATCAATTTCTAGGTAGCAATGGATGGCTAAAAAGTTTTAAGAAAAGACACGGAAAAATGCACCTGAAAGGAATTTTGGAGCATTGCAAAATGTGAAGCATGTCATAAAACCAAGCATTTTTTCAAACAAACACAAACAAAATTAACAGATTTTATAAGTAATTAAATTTAATGACGCATGTTGTTATGCATATTTAGAATTTCTAGTTATAAAACAATGTATGTTTATAATTACTTGTATGTCTTAAATTAGAAAATGTCCTTAAAATTCATTACTTTTAATATAAAATTATTTTCATAATCTTGAAAATACAGTATATTTCCTCGACATACTTTGTCTTGTTTTCCTTGCAGTTTTTCTTTTTTTTTATGATGGTTAAGATATATAAAAAAATAGATATTAATTTACAAAAAGGTGCGAATAATTACTATTGTAATGTACGAGTATAAAGTTTATGATTTTACAATTTATTTTAAGATAAACTTGTTAGGGATTTAGCGACTTCGTTCAATATAGGTCCGAATGTATTTTTTTCGGTACTTCCGTATTATGCCGTTGAACAATTATTTCACAGAATCAAAATACATGCCAAATAAAAAAATGTCACCAAACCTGTCATCTTTTCGTCATAAGAGCGAAAACAATTTGCCTCACACGCCTTTTCCGTATTAGGCCAATGGCAAATAGCTTATTATTTAAAAGATTTAAATATTGTTACTGCTATTTATACTGCTATGCGTAGGGCCTGGTTTGAATCCTGCAGAAGGCATGGATGTTTGTAATGTATAGTGCCCGTGTTGCATGAGGGCACTCTAAATATTCGTCATGCCTCAAGTCCTCTCGTGAGGTTGGGGGAAGGAGAAGAAAGGGTGGGTCCTTGATCACCTCCAATGTGCTCTCCTTTAATATTAGGGTGGAACCGAGCCAAATAGTACTGTAACTTCTCTGGTGCTTGAAACTAAAGTTAACGACCAGTGATCTTCTTGCCATTTGCCACGAGAAATCTCGTGGGCCTCGATAAGACAGGCATTAGCAACAACAACAAATACTGTATTTAAAAGAACACATACACTTAAAATAATAAAAACGAAACGAAAGTTATAATGACTGCAAGATTATTCAAGTGTCCAAAACGCCATATCTGCGTACAAAATCAAGACAAATGAATCTTCTTTACACAGGCGATTCCACATAAATTCGTATGAGTGTGAATCTAAACATTTCTAGCACATAAGTGTTGTTTCTTATTTTGCCATTTTCCTAAAACCTATTCTTTCTGCTACACGTATTGGACCGCAATTTTTTTTTGGACTTGTAAAATAAAATATGCTTATTCTGCTTTCTGTTTTAACAAATTTTAGGATTCTTGTTTACTGGGAAAAACTATTTCATGATCACCCGAAAAAAATATACTTAATAATTTATTGTAAGTATTAGTCTAAAAATTTTTAATTCTTCTGATAAATTTTATTCTAAATTAATATGTCCTTATACGCCTACAAAAATAATCATTACAGTCATGTATAATTTTTTTTAAAAATCGCGGGAAACAAAATCTGTGCTATATTACAGTCAAATATGAATCAGAAATTTATGACTTTTAAATTTTCCTAAAAGTAAGAGAGAAATTAGATTTTTTAATGGAATTTTTTTAAAGAAAAATGTCAAAACATACTTACGTGATCACTTTGGAAGTGAAAAAAGAGATTTTATTAAGTATTTTCCAAGGGATTTAACGAAGTGTAAAAACAAATGTGTTATAGTTATAGAGTTACAGGTTTTGTGCGATACGGAGCAACAAATAAATGTACAAATTACACTTACACACTCACAATCATGACATTTGCATACATATTAAGCAAAAATATTACTTTGATTTCTTTGTTTAGCTTTACATTAAGAGGGATTATTGAATGGTAAATAGATAATAGGGTCATTATTATTAAATCTGAATTTAGGCATTAGGGTGATATATTTTTCAGTATTATGATCAATTTAGTTGTTTTTGATTCAGACAATCCACATTAAACTTAAAAAAATTATTAAATCACACAATAATGCCAATTAATAACTAATCATACGACTGTTATTACTAACAAAAATGCGAATAATGGTGACTTATTAAATCACGGTCATAAATTATAACTGTAAGTGAAAAAAACTGATTGGTGAATTATAAGTTTAAATTCGTCTTAGTATAGATGATTCGTATAATAATCTCGAGCATTAAACAATTTAGCTCCTTTAAAAATATTTACGATATATCTGTTGTAACAACTACTATTTAAACTGCATCCAAAATGCATTTTGCGCGTTATACAGATTGATAACAGTAAATGTATCCGATTTTAAGAAATTATGTTATTTAAACTACTCCACAATAAGTGATACATGAATGTAAAAAGAAATATACTATGTTTTTTTCCCACCATTGATCAATAGATGGAATCATATTCAAGTCACTATGATTAAAAATTCTAATTCAACGACAATGACAGAGAAAAGTATATGTTTATTAGAGTATGTGTGAGTTTTTTCTGTTATTTTGGTGCAAAGTGCATTTAGAGATCACGATGGATAAAAGACACCATCCTACAAGAGCATTCTGCGATGGTATCAATTTAAGGAAAGACAGAGGTTGCTTGTGTAAAAAGAAAAGCAGCGGCTGGCTAAAAGTCTCGGAAGAAGCAATGGGGAGGGCGAGGTAGAGTATTTTTCAAAGTTCACGGAAGTCTACGAGAGTTACCGCCAGTTAACTTGTCCCAAAAAACAGAATGGAAAATTTTTCGAAAAAACTTGTCTTAAGCCTTGTCATTCGCAATTGACACACGGATAACAGAGGATATGGGTAGCATTACGAACCATTGATAGAGAGAATGAGGCTTTAAAATATATGGAATGAACTGAATTACAGAATGGACGTGTGCCAGTGACACACAACAAGATGAAGGGCGTCCAAAAATCCGGACCCCCCCGCACACAACCTTTGAATTTTTTTCGATTGATTATAGCCCTATGTATGGTATGAAAAATTTAATTAAGTATTTGTTATTTAAAACTAATTTTATTAATAAATACTAATTATTTATTCAATAATTATTTTTTTACTGTTTTTTTCCCGAAAATTGACAAAATTAAAGGAATATATTAGGCGGCGTATTGGAGCATGATACGAGAATGGTGGATTTCCGACCTTGGATCCTCTTTGAAAAATTCCTGTGTGCGCAACTGACGTATGCCAAGTAACAAAAGGGTCACACATCAAACATTTGTAACTGAAAAAAAAAACCTTGGACAATTTCTCTTTACATTCTTATATCACTCATCGTAATATGTGAAATAGTTTCGATAGAATGATTTTTTTTAAATCGGGTCATCTTTAGTTTTCTTTCTGTAAATATCATCTTCTATCTAGCTATTAAGCACGTTACATTTTTATATATACAAGCAATTAACATATTTAATAAAACCCTTAACTTCAAACAGGTGTATAGTGAAGTAATCGAGAGATCATGGTCGCTATCTCATGGCTGTAGTTGTTTCTGCAGAGTGGTTGATTCGAGTGTTACTGCAGTTGCACTCCCACAGTGTAGAAAGGGGAATTGAATCACAAATAGGTCGAGTATCTAAGTCCTCACATTTCGGTAGAATTTTAAGTTATGAAAGTGGGTGGGAGGGAAGTCGTTAGCAGAATCTGACCCTACTTTATAATTATGAAAACCATCGGCAATAACCTTCATGTGACAACAAATTACAATGTTAATAAAACAAACAAAAAATCCAATTAAATTGAATTCTGTTAAAATGTTTAGCTTAATAAATTGTAATCCAGCCTAATGAATTAAATAAACTAATTAATAAATGCAGAATTTAGAATACTCATATACTACTCATATACTCATATACTTAATTGTATCATGCGACTACGTTCTGAACCGTGATTTAAGAAAAAGCTCTTAAATGGATTATTTTCATGATATTTGAATTGGAATATATGTACAATTTTTTTTAAGAATATTATTAGATTAAAAAATTATTTAAATGCAATATTTTGTTAAAAATGAACTTACAGTTATCCTTTTTCAAAAGATTATTAAAGAAAAATGCTTCTATAATAATAATTTTTGATTATATAAGGCAAAGATTTTTCCAGAAGGCCTGAGGAAGGCTTTTTGAAAAATTCACATTATTTTCAGAGTTACTACCAATTGAAATAATTATCGAAGCTTTTTTTCTTAAAATTTCTCCACTCTGTTTTAATAAAATGTGGATAAATCCACTTCTAAGTTATATATTTCAACAAACCTAGTTTATAGACTCTGTACAGAGATCTCAGCTATTTATAGATAAAATATTATTATGATAGATGCATTTACCATAAAAGGAAAATGTTTTGAAAATAGGGAATTCTATGTTAATTTTTTGCAAAAAATACTGCATTTAAATAATTTTTTACTGTAATAATATTTTTAAAACACTTTTATACGTGTATTCTAATATAAGTGATACTGAATATCATAAACATTATCCAGTTATAGGCGTTTGAACGTAGCCAGATGCCTTAAATGGAAAATCTTGAAGAAAAAATGCCTTTGTAAATACTTATTCATTTTAAGTTCAGGCGAAAAATTTTCATCCTTACATCTTTTAATGTGCTATTTCTATAAATTTTTGATGAATTATAAAAGTTTTGAAAACATTTTATTCACTTACTCGAGTATAAAATATTGATTATACCATATTTATTCGAATCTAAGCCGCACTTTTTTCAATGTTGCTATTGAAAATCGGGTTCGCTTTATAATTGAAGTGGTGAAAAATTTGTTAGTTGGAGAATATTGGACATGATTCTGTGACGGTTAGAACAACTACAGATTCATGTATATATGTAAAACATTAATACTATTAAAATAAGTTAATTATTTACTTCTTATTAGTTCTCATATTATTATTTATTTTTTAATTTCGTAAATTTTTCTTCACAAAATCGTGGTAAAAATTAGGATGTAATTTAGAATCAATGGCGTCTTGGTTTCGGATGAATACAGAAATTAAAAACTAAGGCATCTTATGAGTTTAAAGATCAACACTAATAATTATCATATATGAGAATTTTTAATTTATTGACTCTTTCTAGAATATTTCTATAAACTTTAGTATTTATATGAATATAGTTTTCTAATTCCTTATGATATCCCATTCAAAATTGGAAATATATTTTTTTCTTGTATGTGCTTACTTACCCTTTTTAATATACTTAATTTTTTTAGAGTTTACTTAAATTTGCATAAAATATTTAAATTTAACTTAAAGTAATTTTATGTCAGAGACAGATCCATAGAATTTAACATTTATGAAACATGCCTTATGTACATTTCCAGAAAAACGGTAAATTTTATGGGCATTCAGGACATTTCGAGCATGGAAGCATATTAGCTCTGCAGAGACGTTCAAAAGATATTTACTTTCTGACCACGTCCCTAGCAGTGTGTCTGGCGTGATGATCGTTATAGCTGAAATCATTCTTTTGCTACAGATAGTTACGATCTCGAATCTTCTCAGTGAGACTAAGTTCTCGAAAAAATATGGTACAGGGAAAAAATGAGGTATGTGATGTCTGGTCAGTCTACTAATGACTTTTGGAAGCTACGAATGTTAGAAACTCAGAATGCTGGAACTTTTTTTGGAATTTTTCCTTTTATATGGATAGCTTTCAAAACAATTTTTTTTCAAAACACTTTTTACTTTTGTATGAGGTTTTGGTTGGTAAAAAATTCCACAAGACAGTGCTTTCTGTAGATATATTTGAGATGAAATTTTTATTAGGTAGCATCCTTGATTCTTTTTTTTTAGTCATAAGTTGTCATTAGATGAAAAAGGGATCCTACCATTATTTTAATATAGTAAGAAATAAGCAGTCAGCATATAAACATTAGCATATATTCCGTTTTTCTAACAGGATTCTCTGCGCATTTTTATGGATGAAGTGTATTAGACCAGAAAAGTATATGACAACAGTGCGCATAATTTAAATTTAAATATTTATTTGCTGTTTTATGAGGATTGTAGGGAAGTATACAAATACAATTTAAAACATTCGTAAGATTAATTAAATCATTCCACCCTCACCCTCCCATACAAATATTGTTAAATTCAAAATTGTATCATTATGGTCATTATATTTATAATTTTTAAAATATTCTTGTTAAAAAAATCATCAGACACATTGTAATGTAGTACGAAAAATCATTTTTTTAATAATAAATTGAATCCTATTTTTAATATCAAATTACTCATTATATTACCTTATAAAAATTCTTATAATTCCGTACATATATGGGAGGATGCAACAGTTAAGCATTTAATACAACAATAAAGCATTTTTATTTAAACATTTTGACTCAACAATGATGCGAGAATAATAAAATTAAATAGTATAATTTGATAACAGACTAAAAATCAAACAATGAACACATATTTTTCTACCTCATTTTAAAGTTATCTATTGCGAGCTGTGAGTCTATTTTAGTTTTGTGCGAATTTTTTACGTATTATAATTGCTATTTTTACCTCTGTGGTGATTGTTTAACCATGGTGGTTCTTTGTATTTTGGAGACCTGTCTTTATTTGTTATTCAGCGTTTGTGCGGATTATATTCAAAACCATCTTGATCTTGTTTCCTTCTTTGAAATATTTGGATGTGTTTTGGTAATAGATTTAATTAAGAACTTGGTTGAGATTCTTTTTGAAAGCGGAATCATGATCCAAAACACTAAAACGATTGTAGAACGGGCTGAAGAGAAACGCCAGACAATTGGAGTCCCAACAGTGTATTCACTAATGATTTACAAGATGTGCGAGGGACTTGATCTTCCAGTTACGCTCGCTGCTGCAACAGACAAGAAAATGTGGGTGGCAAAAAAGAAGCCTCGTGATAAAGAGAAACGCCCAGTTCCAAAAGTATATTCCAAGACAGTTTTGATGTTCTGTGAAGCACTAGATATTGATGCAGAGCTTTCACATTCAACTAAAAGAGAACATTCTTTCGAAAATCAGCTAAAGCCTGCGAAGCCACTGCCAATGGTACATTCAATCATGATTTTTAAAATGTGTGAGGCGTTGGGGCTTAGCGCAGAACTAAATACTGAGATGAAACCTAGCGCATTTTCGAAATGCTAAAAGGAAATGTTATCAAGAGGACTAATTACCATCGAACATTTAACTGTTTTTTAACACAGTCAAAATCTATGAACATAAAGACTCGATTCACTCTGTCACAAAGTTGAAAGTTTAGTTTAGTCAATATAATGCCAAGACATTTTCATCAGCAATGAGTTCAAACTCCCTCATATAAAAAGGGGAATTTTTCTCATCAAATATATCTGACCACCTGAAGAAAAATAGCGCCTTTTCAAAATGCTAAAAGGAAATGTTATCAAGAGTACTAATTACCATCGAACATTTAACTGTTTTTAACAGTCAAAATCTCTTAGCATAAAGATTCGATTCACTCTGTCACAAAGTTGAAGATTTATCTTAGTCAATATAATGTCAAGACATTTTCATCAGCAATGAGTTCAAACTCCCCCATATAAAAAGAAGGGGTTCTTTCTCATCAATTATATCTGACCAGAATTTTTGTCATTTGAAGATTACTTTGAAAACATGAATATTAGAAAATAAAATCTTTTAAAAATGCTGTAATTATAAATAAAAAATTATCTTCTTTTTATACACGCTACTATTTCTGGAAACAATTTTTTTTTCTCTATAACGATAACTTCAGATTGTGGCAAAATATATATTGGCAGCCACGTAAACCATTCAACTAACCGCAGAAAGAAAGAATTTATTAAAAGTCACATAACAGTTGGCACAGAAATATTTTTTCCCAGTATCGAACATTGTTCATTTTTTTCATCAGATGTTTTCTTGTAATAAATTTATTTAACTATATTTCAAAATTCTGCCGCATATAAGATTATTCAAATTTATTTAAAAGTTCTCTTGAGTAAATTTCAAAATTTTGATTCAAAATTGTCTTTTATTTTTGTATTTGTTGTATGAATGATTATTACTTTATTAGAATAAGCCATTTAGAATTTTTATAGTAATGCGAACAGTTAACATGGAGCATAAAATAATAATTGGATTCAAAAATTTGGAGTCTGAAAGTGAATTGTAATTTATATATTACAATAAAAACTGTTTCACATTATATTTAAATTATATTTAAATCATTTATTAACAAAGAAAACACAAATCTGAATTTTAAATAAATTTTTTTGTGAAATTAAAATACCTGATCGAAATTAAAAATAATTATATCAAGTGTTCTATAAAATGCATACTAAAATTTCAAAAATCTGAAATCTGCAAGGAAGTTTAACTCCATAGAAATATACATAAAAAATTTCTGAAATGATAAGAAAAAATATTTTATATTATGAGATAATTCTGTGTATATTTTTAATTAAAATTGACAAGGAATAATAATGCTCAGTGTTAACGTAACTTAAATTTCTTTCGTTGATCAAAAAAATAATTTAAAAAATATTTTAAGAGAACTAGTTTATACTTTGTATACAGAGCAGTAAAAAGCTTGACTTGCCATGAAGTATAACAGACGTTTAAGACCTAAACGAGGCGTATGTAAGTTAAGAGAATAAATGCCATACAGACTTAATAATTATTTTACTATTTTATACTTTGAGATGTATTCCTTGCAATTAATAATGAATCGTAAAATGATAATCTCTCTCTTCATATTGAATTCTGACATTAAACATTTGAGGAGGGTCTAAGATCTACATCGACAATATCACTATTGGTAAGAAATTTTTGAAAGAATTTCTATGTTTTATAATTGTGATAAAATACAAACAAGTCTAATAAAATGAATTACTTTGGAAAAAGTTTTAAGAAATAAATAAAAAATTAAAATTAAACTATTAAAAGCAGTGTAGAGGAGATATTGATGTTTCATCTTTAGAAAACAAAAAGTCAATGGAACCAGAATGTGCTAAAATTATTCAGGGATCTATCAAAAAAAGTATTCCGCGTTTGGGAAGCCATTATTTTAATTTATCTGAAAATAACTACAGAAAGGCCAGGAAATAGCTTTACTCCACTATATTTGTTACTGGTCCTCCTCATGTTGGCGGAGGTGGAAGACACGCTCATTAACCAGATACTCTGGAGGATCCGAACGCAGTAGTGATTGAGACGCCATTCTGTGGGACACGCGAAATGATGACCAATAGATATTCTTAATAATTCATTTTTACTAAGTTAAAGTTAAACCTGAATAATAAGAAATAATGGATACTTATCTTTTAATTTGGATACAGCCCCTGAACTCGCTAAAGAGAAATTCTCTAATATCTTCGAATCACTAAGCGACTATAATTCTAGACGATAATACAGGAATTAGCGACTACAATAATGGTAGTAATAACATGGAGATATAGTGCATCTAATAATTATTCTCTATCTCTGACTATTTTTATGCTATTTAATAGGGACGTTCACGTGTAGCGTTGAGTTTTTCTAGCTCAAACGTCAAATTTGGCTGGATGGAAAAACTTGACTTAGAGAGGATAGACCTCGTGGATGGCCCATTGTTACATATTTTCTTTTGAAAGTTAGTCCGAAATATTATTTTTTGAATATTTTGAAAAATTCAAGGACAATTTGCTTGTTTAAATGTGAACAAGCAAAAATTAAATACTCAATTGCTTCTCAAATTTACAATATTAGTGCTACCAAATATTCAATCATAATTTTCATCGAGGAACCCCCCCCCCCCCCCTCTCCTTCCATATCGAATTCTATAAGTCTACACTTGGACGCACTAAAACTACAATACGACTTTAACCTCATAAGTGCCACTGCCTTATATAAACGTCTCGCTCAGCCAAAGCATTAGTTCCCCGGACGTATATATACGTCCTTCCGAAATACGATCTTTTCTGTGCACTGCTTTTCATAAAATTATTCCGAAAGCTTGGGAATACAATAAAAACAGGTACTGCTTGACAGTGTCTGCGAAGTATTTATTTATAACAGAAAATTTGATTATTATATATTCCTTTTCTACACCCCCCAATACATCCCATACGCATATACGTGGAAAATGGTGGCATTGGGGAGCGAATCGAGTAACTTTTAATCAGCATTTGAGAGATTAATTATAAACCATGCATATTATCAAGATAAGTGTTAAGTTTTGTATATAATTTTATACATGACTAGAGATCATGCGTTCACTGGTAAATATTAAACTTTTCCTTAACTTAGTATTTTTAGATTAATTATCAAATACATCGCGCAACACTGATACATTTAAAACTGGATTATATCAGTGTAAATGTTTATTTTACTTTTATTATGTCAGAATGTTTTTGTTTGTTTACTTTCAGTAAATTAATAATTTTTAAATGTTCTTTTGTTTTCGACTTTTCAATGTCCTAGCAGCCCCTTCATAGAGTTATCACGCCCCCCCAGGGGTTGGGGCTTGCCCCACCGTTTGAGAAACGCTGAATACTTAAAACTTCCTACAATAAATTAACTTCTTAATCAGATATCAAAACCTACCGACCATGTTGAAACATAAAAAAATGCAAAGCAGAAGTAATCACAATCCAATACTTTGTTATACATAGAGAGCATAATCAACAATTAAATTACTTCTTATCATAACACACAGTTTCAGATGATTATTTTAATATCCATTTTCATTAATATCTATACGGAAAATTAAAGTTCGTTTATCACAATGTGTTATTACTAAATACTCGTGCTAAACGGGGCAATTCTAATTGGTTGAAATATTCTTTGGTAAATATGAAGATTTGTATTGATCAAGGAAAAATATTTGCTTTTTAAAATTTACCTCACACTTTATACCCAGCTATTCGAACTGCGCTATTGGAACTCTACATCCATAGAGCGTACATCAATTAATCCATGCTATTCTGAATTAGAATCACGAGTGATTTAAATGAGAATCGTTAATTAAATACGATCATTCATCTCGCAGCTTGCACGCACACACTCAGTTTCGGCTACTTTGAAAGCACTATATTCACCAATATCCACGCTTTTCGAGTTAGAGACCGGAATAGCAATTATACGCTAACGCGAAATTCGAATAACTTGCTTTAATAATAATCGAAGCAGTTCTTCATCGAAGACGTTTGCTGTTCTTGAGCGTAATTAGAATTTCTTTAACGACTAAGATAAAACTGTCGTTTAATGAGCGCAGTTGGAATAGAATTTGCCTTTTTTTTTATTAATCATTCGATTTCTTTTTGTCTTTCTTTTTTTTACTTCTGGAGAAATAATATCGCTGTGTCATCTTTCCACCGTTTTGCGCGCCAAGTTTTTGAACGTAGCTCATTTCTCAATCAACCAATAATAATTTTAAACCTCTCTGGAGTATTTTTACCGAACTTAAAAGAAGTATAACGAAAACTCTTTTCTACTAATTAATGGGAAATCTTATTTCAAAGAGAGAGAATGGCTGCAAAATAAAACTTCTACTCACTGCTTTTCAGTTGATAAGGGGAAGAAAAGAACATTCTAGAAAGAAAGAAGGGGAAAAAGTTGAATGAGTCAGTTTTCGAGAGTCATTTCGACTCATTAAAAGAGTCCAGAGTCGACGATATCATATTTAAGTGCTCCTTAAAGAAGCCGAATTCTATTACTTCGTGAAATTCTACCTTTATAGCTAGTTTTTATAATGGATTGTATATTTTAATCAACAGTTTTACTGAATTGAAGGAAATGAGATATGCTTTCAGAACTAAGTTTGTTTGGGATTTTGAAATTTTACTTTTTAAACTAAAGTTAGTAGCTCATATATGATGCCATAAAGTTTTTTTTTTCTATTTTCCCTAAAATTGTAGATAATTTTCTTCCTATACATGGTTTAAGCAATTTATCTCTGTAATTTTTTCAAGCGAATTTAAAACTACTCATATTTTAACTTTTCATTCCTGAAAATTTGATGATCTAAGTAATTGATTTGAAAGCATTTCTAACTTAGTTTAAGTAATATTAAACTGCTATGAAATTATAATTGCATTTCTCTTCATTTTCAAATACTGTGGAGTAAAATTATGACTTGGGAACAACTAATTTATTCTAAAGAAATGCATGCAACAACACATGAGGAGATTTAAAATATGCTTTAAGAAGCAAAAATTAAATCAGAAAATTCATTTGTTTGCAGTTTTCTATGAATTGAAATTATTAACCTCTTTTAGTTTTTGGCGAAATGGTGAACGCGTAAAAAGGATGGAAAAAAAGCATGGCCTATTTAAATCAAATGGACTTTAAAGTATTTAATGATATAACTTAGAATCTAAGGAATTTACATCCAAGGATGCTATCCATTTGATTGAGGGAGGCTGAAAATTACAGAACCCGCTAAAAATAACAATGATATAAAAAAGGAATGTAAATTCAAATTAAGGTCATCTGAAAATAATTAACTATTTCTTGTTCTTCTTTATAGCTTACTGAGTTACATTGCTCATATTAATTTTTATTTCTATAGCAACATATAATTACAAGGAAGCTTAATTACTTTTGGTACCTTCATAAGTTTAATTTGCTTTTAAATGTTTTTCATATTATACACGGAATCTGAAGCATGTATCTTAACAATATGATCTTAAATGCCTGTTTCTTTTCTCTATTTTGTTTTTTCATCGAATTAAATTCGAGAGAATAAAATCTTCAAGTGTGTAATAGGATTAAAAAATCTATCATTTTGGGGTTAATGCTATTATGTTACGGTACTTCAGTTTTATGTAGTGCAGGAAATCTATTGAAATTATTTAAAATAAGGGGAAAATGACTTCTTAAAAGAATTATCTTATAGTGAAAGTACTAAAAAAAGTGTTGTGTAGGTAATCAATTCACTTTGCATCTATACTCTTGAGGCTTTAAAACTACATTGTTTCTACATTTTTACTTTAAACTTCATTTTTTTTTTTTTTTTTTTTTGCAAAGTATCCTTGTCAAATTCAAATTTTTTCCCGTTACTTAAATACTTTATTTTTTTCTGTTCATTCAATTAAACTTTCTTTTTTGAGAATATTATCCGTATCATGGATATTGAAATAAATAGCATTTTGAATGTATATGCATTTGCATTCTTGAGAACAGTAAGCTTCTTTTTATAGGCTTCAATGATTTTTTTTATTATTATTAAAATCGAACTCTAAAGCCAAATGAGGATAATTGGTGACAGTCCTCGTAATTTTGAACCTCGGTTAAAT
Source organism: Trichonephila clavata (assembly GCA_019973975.1). Taxonomy (NCBI): domain Eukaryota; kingdom Metazoa; phylum Arthropoda; class Arachnida; order Araneae; family Nephilidae; genus Trichonephila; species Trichonephila clavata. The sequence continues at coordinate 178 of BMAO01002286.1, read as the reverse complement.
AGGACAATACCTATGCGCTGGCATCCCACTCTCCAAGCATCCTCATTTTCCAACGTGAGTACTTCGAGCCACGACAAATTTAATGTCAAAACCTTTACATACTAATGTGCATCTGCCTCAAATGTCTTATGGCACCAGTACTCGAACTGATTGCCCTCTAACAACGAGTTCATGACCA